>OVAU01003882.1:0-10629 GCA_900406315.1 Biscutella laevigata subsp. laevigata | reverse complement strand
GGGAGAGCACCCCCTTCCCCCATTATTATATAGATTTTTTTAGGAGCGCCTTTAGTGTGATGGCAACATCACGACCGTCACTCTTCACTCGGACGAGTTCGACCCAGCTCCAATGTGAGCTTTAAAAGCTAGTGGCTAGGTTTGTTATCCACCTGTAATAAAAAAAAGGAGATTATTTTTTTAAAAGAATGGAATAAAAAATAAAAGGTTTCATTTAGAAATTTTATGAGGTTTCATACTGAATTTAAATTTTACAAATAAATAGAACTTTTAAATATAGTTGTGAAAATATAGAGTTATTATTCACACATAATGGTAGTGAATTTCAAATCAATTAATAAACATATGCGTGTAGTTTTCATTTGGTTGAATTTTATAATACCTTTTTGGAGACCAATGTCATTGTTGTTGTTTGCGTTGTAATGTTTGTTGACTCGTTAAAAATAATTCTAAAAGAAAACCTAAATGAAAAAATCATAGTAGGTCTAATGTAGTTTGCAAGATACGTCAATTGCATTTAGATATGATATCTTAAAAATACAAATTATAGTGTTTATAAATATATTACTTTTAAATACTATTATCCACCAAATAAGAATAATTCTTCATAATAAAAAGTTATAAAGTTATACTGAATATCTTAGTTTTGTGGAAATTTATTCATCGAATGAGCACAATTTCTCAAAATAAAAAATTCTGCATTTAAAAATTCTCAGATTTTATGGATTATTATCCACAGTATCAACAAATTTTTCCAAAATATAAATTTCTAGCGTTTTACAAAATATATCAATTTTTATGGACTATTATCCAAAAATCACCAATAATTACCCAAAATACAAATTTTATTTTATTTTACAAAATTTCTCAATTTTCTTGGACGATTTATCAACCAATCATCATAATTTTCAAAACTACATAATCTAGCATTTTACAAATACTTAATATTCATGGAGTATTATCCATAAATTACTTAATTTCTCAATTTACAAATTCTAGCGTTTTACAAATGCTTAATTTTCATGGAATATTATCTAATAATAGCATAATTTCCCAAAATTATAAAATTATATCATTTACAAAATCTCTCGATTTTTCAAAATACAAATTTAGCATTTTACAAAATATCGTAAGTTTAAAGGACTTTTAGATACTAAATGTGCATAATCACCCAAAATACAAACTCTAAAGTTTTACTAAATATCTTAGTATTTTGGACTATTATTCATCAAATCAACATAACTTCTCATATACAAAATTTTAGTGTTTTACAAAAGCTTTCAGTTTTTATGGATTTTTATCCACAAAATTAACATAATTCCCAACGTACAAAAATCTATAATTTAATGAGATTTCTAAATTTTCATGCACTATTATCTTCAAGTTACATAATTTTCCAAAATATAGTATTATAGTAATTTATAAAATATCTCAATTTTTATAGAATTATCCACAAAATCAACATAACTTCTTAAATTACCAAATTCTAGTGTTTAATAAAATCTCACATTTTTCATGGGCTATTACTCACCAATTATTATAATTTATCAAAATACAAAATTATAGGTTTTTACAAAATCTTGCTTTTTCATGTACAATTATCAACCAATCATCATGATTTTCAAAAATAATAAATTCTAGAATCTTACAAATACTTAATTTTCATGCATTATTATCCACCAATTAATATAATTTCCTAAAATACAAATTCTAACATATTAAAAATCTCTAGTTTTTGTGACTATTATCCATTAATCAAAATAATTTTCTACAATACATATTTGCTTTGACGGTTATCAGCCAAGCATTATAATTTCCTAAAACTTAATTGTCACAAAAACCCAAGCATTTTGGGAATTATAAGACTTAATTGTCTTAAACTATTATCCAAATTTTACAAAAACTTTTATTTTTAATATATTATTATCGACCAAATCAATATAATTTCTCCAAATGTAAAATTCTAGATTTTTACATAATCACTCAATTTTCCCACCAATTTGCATAATTTACCAAAATAAAATTTATAGCTTTTCCAAAATCTTTTAATTTTCATGGATGATTATCAACCAATCATCATAATTCCAAATATACAAATTATCAACCAATCATCATAATTTCAAAATATACACAGTTCTAGCATTTTACAGATACTTAATTTTTCATGGACTATTATCCACCAATTAAAAAAATTTCTCAAAATACAAATTCTATCAATTTACAAAATCTCTCAATTTTCTTGGACTGTTATTCACCAATTAACATAATTTTCCAAAATACAAAACTATATCGATTTAAAAATCTCTCATTTTTGTGGACCAATATCGATCAATCAACATCATTTCTAAAAAACAAAATTATATCTTTTAACAAAATCTCTAATTTCAAGGAAGACTACAAAACAATCATTTTAATTTTACAAAATACAAATATTTAGAGTTTACAAAATCTCACAATTCTCATGGAGTATTATCCATCAATTAGCATTATTTCTCAAAATAAAAATTGCACTGTTTACAAAACATCAATTGTTATGTGTTATTAACCATCAATTCAACATAATTCTCCAAAACACTATTTAAAGGTTTTATAACAAATTATAATTTAATGGATTATTATTAACCAATCAACATAATTTCCCAAAGAAACATATTAGAGATTTTAAAATCTCTCAAATTTTTGTGGACTAGTGTCCATCAATAAAAATAATATTCCAAAATAAAAAAATTATATGTTTTTAAAAAATATCTCAATTTCATGGATGATCATCAACCAATCCTTATAATTTCCCAAAATACAATTACCTAGCGTTTTAAAAAATCTAACAGTTCTCATGGATAATTATCCACCAATTAGCATAATTTTACAAAATATAAAATTATAACTTTTAAAAATATCTTTCTTTTCATGGATGATTATCAACCCATCATATAATTTGCAAATATACAAAATTATAACATTTTACAAAGACTTGTCTTAAACTATTATCCAAAAATTAACACAATTCTCTAGATAAAAATTATAACATTTTATACAATTTCTCAATTTTAATGGACTATTATCCAACAATCAACATAATTTACCAAAATAAAAAATTCTCTCAATTTTCAGAGAATATTATCCAGCAAATCAACATAATTTCCAAAAATACAAAATTCTAGCATCTTACAAAATCTCTAAATTTTATGGACTATTATCTACTAAATCAACATATTTTTCCAAAATAAAAAAAATCATAAGATTTTTAAAAAAAACTGTCAATTTCTCAAACTTAAAAATTGTATTTTTTTTAACAAAATCTCTCAATTTGCATAGTCTTATCAATCAATCATCATAATTTTCAAAAATAAAAAAATCTAGCACTTTACAAATACTTTATTGTCATAGACTATTATCCGCCAATAAGTACAGATTCTAAAATTCAAATTTTAACATTTTACAAAATCCCTCAATTTTCGTGGAATGTTATCCACCAAACAACATAATTTCTCAAACACTAAGTTAGGGTATTTTAAAAAATCCCTCCATTTTTCATGGACTATTATCCACAAAATCAACATGATTATCCAAAATACAAATTTCTACATTTTACAAAATCTCTCAATTTTTATGGATTATTAACGACCAAATTAATATAGCCCCCAAAATACAAATTTCCACATTTTACAAAAATATTAATTTTAATATATTTTTATCCACCAAATCAACCTAATTTCTCAAAATATAAAATTATATACTTTTACATAATTACTCAATATTCATGGATTCTTACCCACCAATTAGAATAACTTCCCGAAATAAATTTTTATAGCTTTTACAAAATCTTTCCATTTTCATGGACGATTATCAACTAATCATCATAACTTCAAAATATATACAGTTCTAGCATTTTACAAATACTTAATTTTCATGGACTATGATCCACCAATAAGCAAAATTTCTCAAAATACAAATTCTAGCATTTTACAAAATCTCTCAATTTTCATGGACTGTTATTTCACCTATCAAAATAATTTTCCAAAATACAAGATTATATCGATTTAAAAAATCTCTCATTTTTGTGAACTAATATTGATCAATCAACAAAATTCTCAAAATACAAAATTATAGCTTTTAAGAATTCTCTTTATTTCATGGATGAATATCAACCAATCATCATAATTTGAAAAATACAAAATTCTAGCATTTAAAAAATACATAATTTTCATGCACTATTATCCACAAATTAGCACAAATTTTCAAAACACAACTACTAACATTTCACACAATATCTTAATTTAATGGACTATTATCCAACAATCAACATAATTTTACCAAAATAAAAAATTCTATCATTTATAAAATATAAAATTTCTAGCATTTTAAAAATCTTTGGATTTTCATGGACTATAGTCCAATAAATCATCATATTTTCCTAAACTACAAATTTATACCGTTTAAAATCTCTTAATTTTGTGGATTATTAACCACCAAAACAATTTTTTCTCCAAAATACAAATTTTAGAATTTTACAGGAACTCTTAATTTTCATTGATTATTATCCACCAATAAGAAAAATTTCTCAAATATAATTCTAACATTTTACAAAACTCTCAATTTTCATGGACTATTATCCACCGATCAACTTAATTCCCCAAAATGCAAAATTCTAGCATGTTACAAATACTTAATTTTCATGTACAATTACCCACTAATTAACACAATTTCCATAAACACAAATTCTAACATTTTATAAAATATCTCAATTTTAATGAACTATTATCCGAACATCAACATAATTTCCAAAATAATAAATTCAAGCATTTTACAAAATATTTTAGTTTTCCCATAATTTTATCCACGAAATCATCATAATTTCTAAAAAACAATTCTAGCATTTTACAAATATTGTATTGTCACAGACTATTATCCACAAAATAAACATAATTTCTGAATATAAAATTCTAACATTACAAAAAGCTTAATTTTCATGGACTATTATCCACCAATCAACATAATTTCCCAAAATACTAAACTGTGGTATTTTAAAAAATCTTTTAATTTTCATAGACTATTATCCATCAAATCAACATAATTCCCCAAAATACCAATTTTAGCACCGTACCAAATCTCTTAGTTTTATGGATTATTATCCACCAAATCAACATAATTTACCAAAACTAAAAAATTGTAGTTTTGACAAAATATCTCAATTTTCATAAATTGTTCTCAATCAATCATCACAATTTCGAAAAATACAAAATTATAACATTTTAAAATATCTCTCAATTTTATGAATTATTAACCACCAAATACACATATTCCTCAAAGTAGCATTTTACAAAAACTTTTAGTTTTTATAGATTATTATACACCAAATCAACATAATTTATGAAATTGTAAAATTATAGCGTTTAACAAAATCTCTCAATATTTATCGATTATTGCCCACAAATTAGCATATTTTCCCAAAATAAATATTACAGCTTTTACAAAATCTTTCAATTTTCATGGACAATTATCAACCAATCATCATAATTTCAAAAAAGTACACAATTCTATCGTTTTACAAATACTTAATTTTCATGGACTATTATCCATTAATAAGAAAAGTTTCTCAACATACAAATTCTAGCATTTTACAAAACCTCTCAGTTTTATGGACTATAATCCACTAAATTAACATAATATCCCAATACAAAATTAATGTTTTAAAAATCTCTCAATTTCTGTGGACTATTATCCACCAAATCAATATAATTCCCCAAATACCAATTTTAACACCGTACCAAATCTCTTAGTTTTATGGATTTTTATCCACCAAATCAACATAATTTACCAAAACTAAAAAAATGTAGTTTTGACAAAATCTCTCAATTTTCATAAACCGTTCTCGATCAATCATCACAATTTCGAAAAATACAAAATTATAGCATTTTAAAATATCTCTTAATTTTCGTGGACGATTATCAACCAATTATCATAAATTACAAAAATACAAAATTCTAGCATTTTTCCGGAGTTGATAGCCCAAGTGGCTTCCTCATTGTGACATTTTCCAAAATACAAAATCCTAGAATTTTAAAGAATCTCACTATTTTCATGGACTATCCACTAAATCAACATAATTTCCTAAAATATAAAATTTTAGCATTTTATAAAATCTCTCGGTTTTTATAGACTATTATCCACCAATCAAGATAATATCCCAAAATACAAAAATATATTTTTTTAACAAAATCTCTCAATTTTCATAGACTATTACCAACCAATCATTTTAATTTACTAAAATAAACAGTTGTAGCATTTTACAAAACCTCTCAATTTTCATAGACTATTATCCACCACATGAGCATCATTTCTCAAATTCAAAATTCTAGAATTTTATCAAATCTTTCCATTTTCATGGACTATCCTCCACCAAATCACCATAGTTTCTCAAAATATAAAATTGTAGCACTTTAGATCTATCAATCACCATAGTTCTCAAAATAAAAAAATGTAGCACTTTAAATCTATCATTATCCGTAAATCACCATAATTTTACAAAATACAAAATTAAAGCATTTTACAAAATCTCTCAATTTTATGGACTATCCACCAAACCAACATTTTCAAATATTGTAGTAACTTTAAATTTCTCAATTTTCATTTAAAATTTTTATTTACATCTTTTTTATTTATTATATCATAATTTCACATTTGTTTTCTCTATTTTTGTTATATAATCTATCTATTTTTTGAACTTGTTATCTCTTTGATTTCTTTTATCTATTATAGTTTTAAGTTCTAATATTTATTAACCAATATTTTTTTTTTTCATTTTAACTTCATAACTCATTTTTTAATTATAATTTTCAAAATTAAAATTAAAATGAAACTATTTATGCAAAACAATAAATTCAAATATTCTTTGATCAAATCCTTTCCGATAACACTAATGGTAATATGTAGAATGATGTTTTAAAATCTTGATCTGATTCCAACAGATATATCTATTGAGCCAAGAATTTTCCCAAGTTCTTATTATTAAATAGTGCATAAAAGTTAAACAAATGCATGACAGAAATAATAAAAACTAATGTAAAATTGAGGGATCTTATTATTAAATGGCTAGTGTAAGCTTCCATAGCTTTCGACTAAAAAAAAGTATAACCAAAAGGGTGGATTTAGTCAAAAAAAACTAAAAAATAAGGGTTTGGTAAACAAACAAACAAAAGATAACTAAAGGCTTACTGCAACAATGTAAGCGTTCCAAGCATCACACTGTTGAAAGTTCTTGACTTGTTCATACTTTATATCACGTCCCACACCAAATCCATCTGTTCTACGCATCTCAGAAGCCTCTGGCATTTCTCTGAGCCAAAAATAGACTGATTTAAACCCTGCGTCTTCCATACAATCCTTTATCTCCGGCAATGACCACCTGATACACAAGAATGAACAGAAGACCAAAATATTACTTCTCAGGAGCTACAACAAAATTGATAAGACATCGAGGAAAAGCAGAATTATTGCATTGACCCGTATCTGAATCAACACAACCAACCAGGTAGCTAACATGAGAGGAGATGAAAAACATCATCTTGTGCTTTATCATGTTAACTAAAAAGCTAAGAAACCCCCATCCTACAAGTATACATCACTTTCGTAATGGCTGTTCTTCTTTGGAGAAAGAATGGATATAGAAGCGTAGAGTATAGGATACTTACAGTCTCCAGCTATATGAAAACGCATGGCGGATCTTTCTGTTCTGCTTCTGGAGGTGATAGTGCAGACTGATCCTTGTCTTGCGACTTACAATGTCAAACTCAGCCTGTTCCCATGTATACTGCCAAATGATATGGACAATCATTAGTCTGGCTAATCCATGATTATGAATCCGACTCTTTTGTTTTACCAAATGAGGTATGAGAAGTAGCTTTGTACCGTGAAACTCGGGAATTTCCGCTGAAGCTTCAACTGTCCCTCAGCAGACGTACCTCCGTATAAATCCATCACGAAAATACCACCTTTCTTGGACAAAGCCTCAAGTGCATTCTTGAAGTACGAAACCAATTCTGAGCGCTTGTGGAGACAACAGCAACTAAAATTGAAAGCACACACGATATCCCTCCTCGGTAATGAATCAGGTCCATCTTTCCCTACGGTTTCAACACTAGCATCAACCCAATCTTCAGTATCACCATCATCCAAGCTGATATTTTGTATTAGCTCATGGGATTTGGATTTCACTTGTTTGGCCTCAAGAGGGCTCAAAACATTCCCATGGAAAAGGGACATTCTTGAATACCCGTCAGCACCAAGTTTACTGATGTTATTATCCATACACCATTCTAGTGCCTCAAGGTCCAAATCTAGCCCTATAGCAGTCCTCCTTGTGTCAGTCTTCAGCCACTCCGCACTATTCAAAACGATCAAAATTGTTAGCATGTCAAAATTTATTCGCCAGCTACAGCATTCAAGATGACCATTTAGTGAAACAAAATATGTGTTTCGGAACACAAATGTATTTTACCTTAAAAGAGCAGTGCCGCAGAAATCCTCTTGAAAATGGAGTGGCTGCCTTCCACCAACATACATCAAAAAGAACTTCTGCAAGTAGCTTATATCTCCTTTTGGAGACTGCATTAAAACACATGATACAATGAGCATCTTTCTGTAAGCGATGCAATGAATGGGAAAACAAACAAGTTTTTAATTCCTTAAAATCAAGGCTGCACTGTGTTACATACTATTTGCATTATAACAAATAGGCATCACCAATCACCAAAGAGAGGTCAAATTCCCGAAAAAATCCATAGAAGACAAAAACATAAACGCATGAGAACAACTTTGGCCAACCTCTAAACATACTTGATCACATAAAGACAGGTCATTTTCTTTCCAATCTTCATATATTCAAAATAGATAAACTATTTCCAACAAAATCTCTGAACATAAAACCACTCAATGCAAGAAGAAAACAGAACATATATTCAGTCACTAGAGAATGCCAAAAAGAAAACTGAACATGTTTTTCTGAGAAACAAACAGAATGCCAAAAAAAAAAAATTCAGTGAAAAATAAAATTCCTTGGATAGATAAAACCACTGAATGATAACTCAAAACCTAAAAGTCCAAGAACAGAGTCGTGAGTTACTATTACCTGCACAGATTGTTCGTAGAGAAGGAACTTTGACGGCAAATCCGATGATTGAAGCTCATCGTTTCCCTCATTTTCTTCTTCCTCGGAGTTTTCTTCATCATCTTCTTCGACGGAAGGAACAACCGGAGGGTTTTGATCATAGGAATCTTCCGAATCATTCGAAAATTCTCCTTTGTGGCGACGTCGATTGGATTTTTTGTCTCGTTTTCCCATTATCGTACTTCTGAGTCCAATTTGATTACTGCAGAAGAAGAGAAAAGTGTTACTGTTTTTTTTTCTTATCTAATGATCAAGAAACTGACCTAAACGCTGTTTCGTTGCCGGTTCGGGATTTGGCGGTTTTACGGTATTAAATCGGGTTGCTTGATTTGAAACACTCTCTCGAACCGAAACGGATTTAAAACTTGTTTTTTTCCCGAACCGAAAACTAAAAAACTGGTTTGGTTCACAATTTGATCGAATTGGTTTCATGGCCTACTTTCGCACATAAATTTACCTTGGCAAATCATCTCAGCACATTTATTTTACTTTTTTTGGAAATAATCTATACTAATAATAATAGCTATCTAAAGCTTTTCAGGATGTCCACGTAGTTAGCTCTATGGTTGACACATCAGCAATAGATATTAACTTTAGTTTTTCTAGATTCACTCCATACGTAAAAAATCACACTTATTAGTATTCTATAAAAATCAGTAAACCTAACGTTCTATATTCCCACTTTTAGTGATAACTATTGACGTTCTATTTTCTCAATTTAATTTTTGAAGTTAATCTCGATTTTGCCTCTTCCTCAGCCGATATACTGTTCAGAGAGGTTCACATAACTTTACACTCAATATTTATTTACCCTTTTTTCATTTTCTCATTTTGCGTACTCTAATTTAGCCACCGAGAAACCAGCCCAGAAAAAGATGGCAACTAAGCTAATCTCGCCTTTGTAGGTCAAGATCATCCCGAGGGTGAGTGCTTTATACGTTATAATTGTATTATTAGTACTTTAACAACTCTTGGCTGCCTCTTCCTGTTGGCATTTGCTGCGTACAAGAACTTACAGCATCTGAAGAAACTAAAGAGAACAGTGTTAACCGTTCTGTAAGTTGTATGTCTTTTTAAAGTCCCAAAGTCTGATTTGCATCAAAATTTTGACTCAAATGTAATATTTTTCATTTATTTTCCAGAAGATAGTTATGGTCATTTGCAATATCCGAGACGCATTCTCACGACCTCAAGCGGCCAGGGCGGACATCTGCCTCTGTGAAGTCTGGAAAGACGACAAATCATACTTATGTCATAAAGATGATAAGAAACAAAGACTTCTAAAGGTAAAAGACAAATCACTCTGCATCCTTCACTTGCTTTCAACTGTTGTATATTAAATCGGTGGGAGAGTTCTACAGCTAAAACATGCTAGAATCTCAAGATTCATTAATCAATCTATGTTCTATTTTTTTTTATATATATATAGCTTCAAGAGTTGGCTACACAACTAATCGACCTGT
>OVAU01003881.1:0-10629 GCA_900406315.1 Biscutella laevigata subsp. laevigata | reverse complement strand
TGACCTTAAGCGAGAGTCACTACGGCTCTGTTTACGATCACTCGTTCGGTGATAGCTATCATAGTCCGGAGAACCATTACCAAAAGACGATCGACGCGCTTAACGATAAACTCGACAGATTACTTGGTCTGTCACCGTCTCCAGTTCACCACATCGATACACGGAACGTCTGCTCACCTATTGTGATGCACCAGACAGAAGTCCATTATGTTTGCCCTCTCGATCATTAACGTTGGGATACTTTTCAACATCCGACTTACGCACCAGTTATCCCTCAGTACCCTATAGAACACATCGAGAGCTCAACCATTGTCGATAACCTTGGGCTTCTTCGCGAGATGCTTGTTGTATAGTCGCAGACCACTACAGACATAGGAACCCTCAAACGGGATCTTAACGTTAAGGTTGACCAGTCTAACAACGATTTGCACCGTAAGTTCGAACAAATGGCTTCGCATATGCAGTCCTTGGATATTAGAGTGAACGGTCTCACTACGCCATCTTCGCCACCCTCGAGCAGTTCATTACACGCACTTGAGAACCCCACGCTTGACTTTGTCCCGGCTATAGCGCTTCGTTCTAGGACGCAATTACCTCCACGGACTCCCATTGTGGACAATGTGAAACGAAGTAGGGGGAGGCGATCCCGAAGCAGGATAAAAAAAATTGGGAAACAATAAAGGAAGACGTTGCCGAAGGATTTTGCAACGATTTTGCATTCTTTCAGAAAAACCAAAAAAAAAAAATTCAGAAAAACCAAAAAAATTAAAAAAAAATTCAAAAACTCGTAAAGATTTTGCATTCTTTCAGTATTGAGTTTAGAGCATTTGCATAGGAAATCAGTAAGGATTATGGGTTTTCCTCAACGTTTGTGTAGCCTTGTCGGTGACCTTAGTATGCATGTTTAGTGGGAAACGCTCTTTAAGTTGAATCATGTTAGGTTGTCTTTCCGAATTATCTATATGGGCGTTTGAATTGGCTCTTTCCATAAGGACCTTGTCTATATAGCATTAAGCCAAACCTGAAAATTCTTAATTAAGTTCCCTAAGGTGTTTATTGTTGGTGTTAAGGTTCCCCTTTCTTTATCCTAAAAGCTTGAACCTAAAAAGAAAATAAAGAAAAAGAAAAAGGAAAGAAACAAAGAAAAAGAAAATAAAAAAGAAAAAGAAAATAAAAAGAAAGAAATAATAAACGAATAATTATTGGTAGTATGAGACAGGCGCATGTGTGCATAACCACATGGGCTCTTGATTAACCGCTACTAATTCACCGTGATAAGGAGACAGGCACATGTATGCTTAACCATCTGGGTGTTTGCTCAACTTGTTACGAAGTCTGCAGTATGGGATAGGTGTTTGGATGCATAACCATTTTTGACACTTGCTCACCTGTTGTGGAATCTTGGTAATGAGATGGGTGTTTGGATACATAACCATTTTTTTACATTCACTCAACCTGCCACACCAGATCGTTGTAAGGGGATGGGCGGTCTGAGTGCATAACCACTTAGTCTCTCACTCAACCTGCAACACCAAGCCTAGTTTAAGCCTAAGGAAATGAGAAGGGAAACTAACTGAAACCCACTTGAATCCTGAAGGTTCTGAACGAGTTGAGAAGTATGGTTTTGGTTGACTTTATATAGTCTGAGATTAGTTCCTTCTTTAGTTGTTATTATAGAGCCTTGTGATGGTGTTTGGATTTTCAATAGTGTCAGATGCTTGGATGATTCATACTTCTAGATGCGGGTTACTCTTTCATGTTTTGTTGAGTTAACTTGCTTGGTCTGCCTTACTTTTAACCCTCTGATCTGTTCATGCTTTGTTTTCAAACCTCTTCCCTCTACTTATCGTTTGCCTAGCTTGAGGACAAGCAGGGGTTAAGTTTGAGGGAGTTGATATGCATGGTTTTTATTAGGATTTTGATAATCTTTTATGCTCATTTAGCATAGTTTAGGTTGCATTTAGAGTCTTTTAGGGTTGCATTTGGGCATATTTTGCATTTCAGGTGATCGAAGATGACTTAGGCAAGGAACGAGATCATTTCAGGTCAAAAAGGATGCAAAAGGAGCAAAATGCGGAAAGTCAACTCTGCAGAGTTGACCAGAAGTCTGGACCGGGCAACAAGATCGGGCAGAGCTGGCCGATCATGACAGAAGAGAAAAATCCAATCTTGGACTGGTCGCAAGGATCGACCAGATCTGGCTGATCCAGACAGGCAAAGTTCACGTTTTACTGGACCGGCCACAAGGAATGGCCAAGCCTGGTCGATCCAGTGCGTTTCCAAAAGTCAACAGACGAGTTTTCAGACTTGACCAGCCGAAATTGCTTGATTTGGAACCACTATTTAATCTTTCTAAACCTAATTTCTCTTAAGTTTTAGTTCTCTTTTTGCCTCTCTTACTACTTTTGTGAAAAACCTTGTAAAAGATGGCTAAGTTTTGATTTTAATGGAAGTTTGAAGTTTCTTTTCTCATCTTCTTCATCTCTTTACTTTTAAGCTTTTGATTTTAAGTTTTGATCATGCTTAAGCATGAATCCCTTATGGAATTTTGTGTTTTGGTTATGATTTNTCATGCTAAGACATGAATCCCTTATGGGATTTTGTGTTTTGGTTATGATTTGTGAGTAGTCTTCCTTTCTAAGTAAATGGATTGAGGAGATTGGGTGATTAAGGAATAAATATTGGTGTTTAGGTTTTAATTCTTCCATGGCTTCATGCTTTTGTTGATCTTAATGCTTGGATGAGTTTGATCACCTTGTTCATGATTTATTTGCATATTATCTTCTGAGAGGTTTGATAGTTTGCTAGATTGAAACAAATGCATGCTAATTGTCTCCTTTCCATGAGAGTGTGTTAGGAACTTTTGGTAGTTGAATGGAATCGTTGTTAATGCTTTCTAATCATGAATTTGGCCAAGAGATTGTGTAAACCATGTTTGGAAAATGGGTCTTTGCCACGAGAGTGAGTTGACCTATGTTTGATATTTTTAGACTTGAGACTTGCATTTTTATGTTAGAAATCAGCACCATGTTCTTGCTCTTAATCACCTAAATCACCCCTTGAGTCCATTTGCTTAGGAATTCCATTTTTGTTCTAAGTTTCGTTCTGTTTGTGCTTTCTTATTGTTTACTGCAATCGATCTTCTTATTACTTGCTTATTTTATTCTTTTAAGTTTATGTTTCTCGTTTAGGATAGTTGAGTGACAGCTTCGAATCCTGTTTTGCTTAGGTTGGTTGAACTCTTTATAGAATTGATTGATCTACATTTTATACCCACATCATTTGCACACCATAGAGACCCATCTTTACTCCACTCTTCTAATCTCATAGGAGTGGTGGAGTAAAAGAACCTCTTATCAAATTAACCTCTTATCAGATTCCTAACAAAAATCAATAAATTTATAAGCATATCTATGTAACCATGAAGTGACATATATTGACCATAAAAGTAACATAACATTTTGGTTAACAAGTATTAACTCAAGGAACAACATTCGTGATCAGGGCGTTGATGATGTAACTTGTGGTCATGCATTTGGAGACTTGGACCGTGATGAGGTACTTCGTGGAAGGTCACGCCGATGGTGATGTAACTCATGGTCAGTCATATGGTAGCAGATATTTCGAGGAACCCCGAGTGTTAACTAATATTGATGATGAAGATTTGACATCCCTCCAATGTATGATGACACATCATATGAGAGTTCGAATATACCTGATTGTCCATTATTACAGTGGTGGTTAACCTTTGATTTTGTTTTTGATTTTTAACTTCTTCGATGGTGGTTATCAAAGATCAAGAATAATTATAAAAAATTTGGTTTGGTTTGATATTTCCTTCTCTAGTTTGATATTATTCTTTTTTGTCACAATACATGCAATATGCGAGACTTGATCTCGGGTGGTAACACAACAACTGCACTAGCACAAATCACTAGGCTACATGTTATGGTTCTCTAGTTTTTTATTATTCAGGTCCGAATATTTTGGCATCCCAAGTTTACGATTTTGTTTGAGTTTTATCGTTTTACGTAAAACTGAAACCCACACAAGACCATTTGTAATTCAGTTTCATTTTAGTTCGGTCTGAAACAATATATGCTTTGGTACACGTCCCGTGTTTCCAAGCTAAACCAAGTTATTTTTCTTTTAGTTTGTCTAAGTATAAAAGAAAGCAAAGAGAAAACAAAAACCCTAAGTTTTTCATAAGGACGTTTTTAAGTTAGTTTTTCTTAAGTTTCTGAGTTTTTAGATCTGAGTTTTCTTAAACACTTGTTAAACACTACTTGGTGATTCTCTATTGCATTTCCCTTTTCAGATTCCTTATATTCTTACTTGATTGTTCCTTGCTTTATTTTCTGATTTCTAATCCTTCTCCCAAACCATGTCTATAAACTCTCTAAGTGTTCTATGAATGAATTGTGAATAGTCTAATATAACTTGTGGATTAGGGTTATGAATGGGCTAATTTGATTGCTATGGATGGTTTAGGATTGAATAGAATAATTGTCTTCATCAGATTCATAACCTTAATTCTAGAATAGGATTAGCTAATCTAATCTAGATCATATGAAATTTATTGTCCGAAAGGTGTTTGACGAACTAAGTGAATTTGTTGTTTAAGAACTGATAAATTGTTGCGAATTATGTTTATTACTTTTTGATTGTGTTGATTGCCAAGAGATTGTGTAGTTGCATGATTAGGAAAGGGACTTCTATCACGAGAGTGAATTAGCCTGAATTCGATATTCCTAGACATAAGATAAGCCTGATTGAGTGAATTGAACCATAACTAGCATGAAAAAGACTGTCTATTTCGATTGTCCTGGTCCATGAGTTATCTATTTATGATTTTCATTTCATTCGATATCGTTGACTTTCTGTTGAATTCTGCCTTATTGCTTATTTCGATTTAGGATAGTGACAGAACAAAATCTATCCACTTAAACTTAGTAAATTCATCACGGAGCGAGTGCATTATTTTCCTCCTGAATTAGTTCGACATATCCCTTACCACTATATTACATTGATAGTGGAGTCCTCAAATCCATAAATACCCAGTTTATCACCCATCTGATACATGATCACTTGTATATATGTTCTTCGTAAAACTTTTGACTTATTAATCTTGTCGATTTGGTACCACCCTCCGAAACACAAACTATGTATAAATCTCCAAAAAGACCAAACAACTTATGAACTACAAAAACCATTGGTTGCGTACATTTCTTCACGCCATTCCACATCAACCATATCTTGCAATCACCATACTTGACGTAAGCACACTTCTCCAGGAGGATAACAAATTTTGAAAATCATTAATCCTATTACTCAAGACAGAATCTGATTGCACGATCAGACTAATTTCTATATGATCGTGAATCGGATTTTCTTGTATCAAACTTGCATCATAATGATAATTTCTCAATAATATGGTGATGACAGCGGAGTGATCTTCAGAGATTCTGGTGACCACTCGTGAAAGGCTACGACGCCTCACACCGGACGACGAAGGACGAACCGAAAAACAGTTAAAACTGAAGACGTGAGGAGGAAGTCGATGGAAGACGACAAAAAGAAACGATGTTTCTCAGAATATTCCGGTATAACTCCAAGTCTCCAACGTATATTGAATTATTGATTGACCGGTTTTGATTCCATCGCCGCAGAAAAATTCATAGTTTCTCACTTCTTCTCGTCTACTCTCCTTTTACAAAACCAGAGATTTGTACAAAATATAATAAATATAAACAAAGAAGTGAAGAACAGTAAAAAAAAAAAAGTGAAGAACAGTTGAAAAATTAAGTATAGATTATTAGTTTTGGTATTTTAATGGATTTGAAAATTTTACTTGGATTTAAAAATTTATAGATTTCAAAATCAAGCAAATGAATTTGAAAATCAAATTATAAGATTTAAAAATCAAATCATAAGATTTAAAAATTAGACTAATAGATTGTTGTAAACCAAAAAAAATAAAATCATATAAAAAATAAAATTTTAAATCTAAAATTCATTTCTCTCCTTTTCTGCTGCAAGGTTTCTGTTTAAATGGATGTGGCCTCGAAACTTAAACCCGAAATCATTTAAAATAAAATTTAAAGTCAAAGATGCGGGCCACTGTTTAAAATTTAGAGCATTTGCATCGGAAGTTATATAGAGGTTCTTAGAATAATTTAAAACCCAATATTAAATAAGAAAAGAGATTTAGAGATAGAATCAGTTTAGGGCTTCGAGTCTCCGTGACGTTAATCCAGTGGTAAAACACTTGACATCAATGTTACCAGGTCGCGGCTTCGAGTCCCCGTGAGAGCATAAGCTCTTCTCATTTATGAGAGTTTGGGTTAATGGAATGGCCCATTTGTGGCCCACAAAAGTTGACAAAAAAAAAGATAGAATCGGTTATGGAATTGAAGTTTTTAGAAATTCCATAGAACCGTCACGTGTCGAGTTGTGATTGGTACGTAATGGAGAAAAGGTAAGAAAACTGGCCAATGAGAAAAGACTATCTCTCACGCAGCGCGTGCTCTTTTTTTTTTTTCTCTTTCGCCAATAAAAGATTCTTCTCTCTCCAATAAAAATATTAATAAAATATTTTAATATCTCATTTAAGATCCCGATGGTCTTAGATTTATGCGAAAGAGAATGAAGGGGTGCAAGAGAAATAAATATAAAATGTTAATTTCCAATTACAAAAATAAAAATAAACACACTTATAATGCATGTCCAAATCTATATAATTTTTGATATGAAATAGATATTGATTTTTTTTACGTATTCTATATATCGATATTTTCGGATATTTAGATTCATGTTTGTAATAAATGTGAGGTTCCATTAATTCCAGGAAGATTTTGTGGTCAGCAAATTAAAACAAAAATTAAACTCTCTGAAATTGTCAATGCGTTTAATAGGTTTTTCAACCAAAAATCTAAACTTTTTCTGACTAAGCTAACTTCTTCAATAAACAAAAAGAGAGAGATACTTATCAAAGACCCAAAAAAAAAACACAAATTAAACAATAACAAAATTTCAACACATCTCCTTTGAAAAAATCCCATGACCAAAAAGCTTCACACGTTGTTTACATAAATTTCTTCTTTTCTTTATATCTCATATTCATGAACACCACGACCTATATCAGATGTTGCAAAGCCTTGTTGTTCAACATCTCCTCTAATGGAATCTGGGAAAACCTAACATCTCCAGATGTTATCTTCACCTACGCGTTGCCTCTCATTGAGCTTCAGATATTGATCATCTTCATATCCATTGTTTTGACTCACATGTTTCTTAGATGCATCGGTATTTCCCAGATTGCTTCTTATATGATTGTAAGTACATATCCCCAACAAGTACCTTGACATGCACGTCAACGTTTTCGACTTATGTAAAATGGATATATTTATACTTTGTCAGGGTGGTCTCGTTCTTGGGCCTCATCTGTTTGATCTTAGAAAGAAATCATCGATAAAGCTATCTCCGGATCTCGCCATAAATGGAAACGCAGCTTTAAAAGGCGTTCAAATCTGTGGGAACATTATGTTCACGTTCTTGATGACGGTCAAGATCAGCCGTCGATTAGCATTCAACAACGGGAAGTTGCCAATCGTGGTCGGGATCTTGACTTTCGTCGTTCCTTTCTTCGGTGGCTTATGTTTCCGCAACATTTACACCGACAACATCAACCCATACTACTTGCCGCCGAAAAAAGTCCTCTCTGAACGCACCATGATCGTCACAAGCCAATCCTCGATCCTCTTGCCATCAGTCACCTATTTCCTATCGGAACTCAAGATCCTCAACTCCGAGCTTGGTCGCTTCGTGCTGTCCGCGGCGATGAACAATGACATCCTTGGGATTCTCGGCAGTGTAGTCGCTTACTGCATAGGGACCTACAAGAACGTCTCCCCCAGAACAGCCTACCGCGACTTCATCGCCGTGATCATCTTCTTACTCCTAGTCTTTTTAGTATTGAGACCAGTCGTGGAACGGTTAGTCGAACGTATACCGGAAGATAAACCCGTGGCGGATATATACTTACACGCCACGGTCTTGGCCATATTCGCCTCCGCCGCTTTCACGACCTTCTTCAACATGAAATACCTTTTAGGACCATTCACCATCGCCCTCATTATACCAGATGGTCCACCTTTAGGAGCTGCCTTGGAAGCCAAGTACGATGGTGTCACGATGAATCTGATGTTACCATTGGCGATCGCATTAAGCACAATGAGATCCGACGTGATGATGATCATCTACCAGTTCGATGACATCGCCTACAACATCTTTCTATTGGTTCTTACGTTCTTTCTGAAATTCGCCACTGGTCTCGGACCTTGCTTGTATTGCAAGATACCACTTAATGAGGCCACAGCCATTTCTCTCCTCTTATGCTGCAAGGGTTTCTCTGAAATATTTCTCTACGAATCCACATTAGACGACAGGGTAGGTTTTAATTACCCATTGTTGGACTATTATATATGGGACATCAATGAAGCCCCAATTCTTAATGGTTCTCTCTCTCTCTTTTTTTTTTGCAGTATATATCGCAAGGAACGTTCACGTTCTTGATCGGTTACTCGCTATTAACCTCTGGAGTTCTCCCTGCGATCTTGACAAGCTTGTACGATCCAAATAGGAAGTACGTTGGTTACCAAAAAAGGAGCATCTTCAGTCTAAAACCAAACTCAGACCTCAGGGTTCTAACTTGTGTACATAAACCTGAAAACATCTATGGGGTCATTGCGTTCCTCCAACTATTATCCTCACCGAACCAAGAACTCCCCATCTCTGTCACGGTCCTTCGCCTCGTGAAGCTCGTGGGGAAACTCATCCCGGTATTGATCTCTCACAACAAGAAATCAAATCATGCAATCGATAACTCATACATTCACACCGCGAATCTCGCCTTTAACCAGTTGGATTCAATGACCGTGACTATGTTCACCGCCCTAACGCATGAGAATCTGATGCACGACGAGATCTGCAAGCTCTCGCTAGACCAAGCCGCGTCAATGATTATCGTCCCGTCGGGAAGGAAATGGACGGCGAATGAAGTGTTTGAGACGGATGATGAGGCTACAAGGCGTCTCAATGCGTCACTGCTCGACCATGCGCCTTGTTCCATTGGTATACTCGTGGAACGTGGACAGTTCTCGCGTAGATGGACCAAAAGGCACAATATAGACGTTGGTGTGATCTTCATCGGAGGCAAAGACGACCGTGAGGCACTCTCGTTGGTGAAGCGGATGAAGCTTAACCCGAGGGTCAATGTCGCCGTGATCAGACTCATCTCTACCCAAGAAACAGACTCGACGAATTGGGAATACATTCTTGATCACGAAGTTTTCGAGGATCTTAGAGATTCGGAGTCAGTCAATTCTATTACATATAGAGAGATGAATGTGGCGGGTGGTCCTGAAGTGGCTACCACCGTCCGGTCGCTCTCAAGGGATTATGATCTAATGGTCGTCGGGAGAGATCACGGTCTGGCAACACCGGACTTCTCTGGACTCACCGAGTGGATAGAACTTCCAGAGTTAGGTGTTATTGGAGATTTGTTAGCGGCTAGAGATCTTGACTCTAGCGTTTCTGTTTTAGTAGTTCAACAACAACAACAAACTTGAAAAAATGTTCATTTTTCTGTGTGCTATTAACTTTCTGTTAACTAGAATAGTTTTTATATACATTCCCATTCGCTTGAGGAATTTTGACGATTACCAAAAATTAAACATAGTAAAGACTAAAGATATTCAGCAATATTTTTTTCTTAAACAGGTTTATTGACCTCCTAAATTTTATTTTTAACAATAGAAAAATTGAAAGCAAGATATAAATATTAATTATGTTTTTTGTAGTTTATATATGTAATTAAGATTTAGAAAACAAAATCTGACGTTGCATGTTCTGCCATTTCTCTCTGCCATTTCTCTGAACTTAGAGCATGTACATCAAAGGATACTAATCATAGGTTCTTAAGAATATTATAATATTATTTTAACAATTTTTATTCATTAAGAATCTTATGTTGATTGGGACCACCATTAATGGATACTAATCATGAGTTCTTAAAAAAAAGGTTACTCTAATTTCTTCCCCAACCAACGCTAATATTTCATCAACCCTATAACAAATACACAACATGGACTCGTCAGGATTAAATCTGTGACCAGAAGAGAAGAACTCGCATTGGCAATGGTCAAGCTGTTTTATTTTACCTATAAGTGTCAATGTTTACCTCTGCAAGCCAAGTAGTCAAGTAAATCTGTATAGCATAGAACATTAAGAAGAGTCTTGTGGAATAATGTTAAAAGAAGCTTATCCATGGGTTGAACCAAACCTGTAACATTTCTGCAGTTGGTTGGTTGGTATGTGATATAGAGGAGATACTTGTTGAAAATGGCAAATCCCATGTGAATGGATGCTTGGACGGTGGTGGAGATTACGGCTTGGACGGTGGCCGTAATTTCTATAGAATGTGAAACCCCACTCTACATGTGTGTGAAAGGAAATGGTAGATGAAGAAAATCATTTGGACGGTTGGACGGTTATGGTAGGTGAGATGTTGGTGGCCAACCAAAGAAAAGAGAACTATGGCTTCTCTTTCTCTCCATTCCCTTGCCTATA
>OVAU01003879.1:0-10633 GCA_900406315.1 Biscutella laevigata subsp. laevigata | reverse complement strand
TAATATATAAAAGAAATTTATTTACTAATGATTTAATCAAATAAAAAGATTTTCTCATTAGAAATTAAAATTTTAATAAAAAACGAACTTATATAAAAAAGTATTTATTGAAAATATATTGTTTGGCAACACGAATAAAAATATTCTATTAAAAACAAATTCAATATAAATATGTTTGACAATAGGTTTAAGATATTAAATTTTTAAAATAAAAAAATTTAGAAAAAATTGTGGAGTTGACACATTAGCAAAATCACTTCTATTTTAATATATATAAGAGGATTTCCCAAATTCGACATAAATTCGAAAAGATTTAAATCAAAATCTACAAAATTGTATATGAGCAAAGTGTAACGACTCGTTCCCTTGGGCCGCTACTTCGAGCCCACCAAACCCATTAGTATGATATTGTCCGCTTTGAGCCACCGAGACTCACACGGTTTTGTGATTGGGCTCCTTCCCAAAAGGTCTCATACTAATTGGTTTGGTATCTCTTATATATATCAGTCAAACTCTGGCTAAACTTCCAATGTGGGATATATGAGACCACACCTCGGTCTCACAAATCTCCCCCACCTGAAATCGCAACGTCCTCGTTGCATACCAGCGGGCCTTCCGGACTCATCCTATAACCGACCGCGCTCTGATACCAACTTGTAAAGACCCGTTCCCTTGGACCGCTACTTCGAGCCCACCAAACTCATTAGTATGATATTGTCCGCTTTGAGCCACCAAGACCCGTACGGTTTTGTTATTGGGCTCCTTTCCAAAAAGTCTCATACTAATTGGTTTGGTATCTCTTATATATATTAGTAAAACTCTGGCTAAACTTCCAATGTGAGATATATGAGACCACACCTGAGTCTCACAGAGCCTCTTAATCTTACACTAAAAAATCCAAAACTCAAATAGATGATATCTAAATGGAATTCGAACCTATACCCTCTTAATTAGTTATGAGTTTAATGAACAAAAATAAACGCGATTTATAAATAATTTAGTTTTAAATGTAACCGCTAAATAACGCCCCCTCTCTCTCCCCTACTTATTTTTGGCGGCACCGGACGCGGGAGTCTCTCTCTCTCCTCCTCCACTCTCTCTCCCACTCTCCCTTTCTCTCTCTACTCTCTTTGTTTTTTCGCTCACTTCCTAAAATCCTAAATCGAGTATGGAAAAATCAATACGAAGATTTATCTCCTAAATTCACTCCGATTACAAATCTCTTCTCTCCCTTAAATTTTCCTCTTTGATGTGTACGGACACACTCAATAAGACCTCTTTCTCCGCCGCCGTCTTCATCGCCGCTGTTAAATGGCTGAGCCCAGTCGTGCTAGAGACAGTCTTGCTCTCTCTAATCTACTTCACTGCGACGAATCCGAATCTTCTCTAAATGAAGACGAAGAGATTGTTAGGAGATCTGATGAGCAAGAACCTCACTGTTTCGTTGCTGCTTCAACGATCGGAGTCGAAGATGAAGATTATGTGGCGGAGCTTGTTCGTAAAGAGAATCGGCGATTTGAAGCTGAAATCACTAAAACGGCGTCGTGTTTAGATAGATTGATTGCAATCGATTGGATTCTCACTGTTCGTACTCAATCCCCAACTCTCGATTACTTTCGATAACATTCTTCTTCTTCTTTTCACTAATCTCTTCTTCGATTGCTTCGATTTACAGACGAGAACTAGATTCGGATTCCAACATCAAACAGCATACATTGCAATCTCATATTTCGATCTGTTTCTCCAGAGAAGATTCATCGGAGTGAGTTTACTTCGAAATCTCTCTTAGATTGATAAAAATTCTCAATCTGACTGATGTTTTTTAGTTGCAGAGAGATGAATCATGGGCGATTCGATTGTTATCAGTAGCTTGTTTATCACTAGCTGCGAAAATGGAAGAACGAAATGTTCCTGGATTATCACAATATCCACAAGATCAAGATTTCGTTTTCAAACCTGATGTGATCCGTAAAACTGAATTGATGATTCTATCGACACTAGATTGGAAGATGAACTTAATCACTCCTTTTCATTACTTAAATTACTTCATTGCTAAAATCTATTCAGACATAAACATCAACCAATCGGTTTCTAAAGAATTGATCTGGTTAAGATCCTCTGAATCTCTTCTTGCTCTAACCAAAGGTAATAAAGATCTATCTAATACTCTACACATTTATTGAAGATATAAATCTCATCCTTTTCTCTTTTGGTGAATCTAGAGATCAGTTTTACGGATTATCGACAGTTCATTGTTGCTGCTGCTACTACAATGTTAGCTTCTTCTACTTCATCTGATATTAAATTGACGAGAGAAGAAATTGCAAGCAAGTTTGGATCGATCTCTTGGTGGACTCCTAATGATAATGTATAACAAATCTTTTCTTCTATGGATTCGATTTCGATTACTCATCTAAGGATCAACATGTTTAAGAGTCTGTGTTTTTTGTTTCTTTTGCAGGAGAATGTATACTCTTGTTACAAGAGAACGCAAGAGATTGAGAAGGGGAAACAAATGACACCACCGGAAACAGCAGTTTCCCGTCATATTCACCCGCCGGCTTCAGGAAGTTCTGCTAAACGCCGATTGTCTTTTGATGATTCTGATCAAACTTCTCAAGTCAAGAGAACCCGTAGGCTCTGAAGAGTGTTTCTCTCTTCTTGGAGTTTTTGGCTATATTAATTTTGGTTTTCTTTTGGCAACATTATATTCAATCATTTGATTATAGAGGAAGAATGGTCTGGATACAATGGTTATTTCATTTTTATTGAAGTAACTCATATAGAGGTTCTTATGAAGGAAGGTCTTTGATGATTGATTTTTGGGTTGAGATGTGAATATCAAAACATTAGGGGCGTTTTTGAGAGAATTAAGGAAATATGAGGGGTGAAAGTAAATAAATAAGAGAAATAGAAAGGCAGAATAGTTTTAAGCCAATAGTTGTAGTGCCACTGATTTGGTTTCATTATTTGTTTTTTTCATTATATTTTCCATGTGATTTTATAAACTTTTTTTCATGGAAATTATCTTGGATTTTTTTTGCATGAAAGTTCAGCATTTTTATGTACATTCTAATAATTTATATTGTGATATTTTTAATATTATGAAAGATTAGGAAAAAAAGAAATGTCTATATATATATATATATATGAATTAATGATGAAAAAAAAAACTAATTTATTGTTTTAAAAAAAGAGTGTTACTTATAAATGAATAGTATATCTTTATTTCCAACTACTTTTATAGCATTTTAGAAACCAACTACTTGTAAACTAGTGCGAAGCACTTTGGAACAGTGGTTGGATCTACAGAATAAACCCTAATTTATACTTTTAGAAAGAAAAAAAAAAAAAAAAACCCTAAATTATACAGAATATCTATTGGTACTTTTATTTACAGAAAATTGCATGTGGTGTATTTTGAATTTCCGTACTTTCTACGCACAAGTCAAAAGTGGAATCGTACATCTAGATTTTTTATGTTTGTATAAATTAATGATAAAGATTTTCAATATAAATGCTGTTTGTGTAAAGAAAAGATAGATGTAAAAGAGTGAAGAAAGAACCCAATGACTTTGTGTAAGTGTGAAACAACTGTCTAGCTAGTGAGTAATACAACTGGAGAATGGAGATCCAATGTTTGGTTTGGTTTCATTAATTAAGCTTTGGATCCATTAATGATTAAAAATTAATTAAAATACGTTACAAAACANCAATGACTTTGTGTAAGTGTGAAACAACTGTCTAGCTAGTGATACAACTGGAGAATGGAGATCCAATGTTTGGTTTGGTTTCATTAATTAAGCTTTGGATCCATTAATGATTAGAAATTAATTAAAATACGTTACAAAACAAAGACAAAACTAAGAAGCAAAATGTACTGACAATATGTTAACAAATAATGTGGTTGTGGTTTGATTTGTTTGTTGCAACAAATCAAGAAGCATGAAGGG
Source organism: Biscutella laevigata subsp. laevigata (assembly GCA_900406315.1). Classification (NCBI taxonomy): domain Eukaryota; kingdom Viridiplantae; phylum Streptophyta; class Magnoliopsida; order Brassicales; family Brassicaceae; genus Biscutella; species Biscutella laevigata. Next base: position 6,680 of record OVAU01003879.1, on the reverse strand, counting down.
GTCAAGCTCTATTTCGNGTTTCATTAATTAAGCTTTGGATCCATTAATGATTAAAAATTAATTAAAATACGTTACAAAACAAAGAAGCAAAATGTACTGACAATATGTTAACAAATAATGTGGTTGTGTAGTTTGATTTGTTTGTTGCAACAAATCAAGAAGCATGAAGGGGTGAAGCTCTATTTCGCTCTCTTTCATTGAAATATCTGTAGGTCCCAATTTCTATTTTCCTACTTATTATTGTTATATCTCTGGGTTAAAAACAATTTATTTCTGTTGTTTTTTTGTGTGGACATGTGAGATTCACGTGTCACACGAATTTGGTTACAAATCCCACATTGGGATACAAACTAACCAATATCTGAGTATTTTTCTTATAAATATCAAATTTGATCAGATTAACAAAAGATTCTTTTTTTTTTTAAGAACAGTTTCACTTATTTATTACAGTTTTGAGATGAACAGGCCTTTGAATTGTTTTATGGAATCAGTTTTGACCGATGAGATGATGTCAGGAGAAGAGGCTTAGCTAAAGCCACATGACTTCCTCTAGAGACTTCATCTGTTTTCTTCAATGTTCTTAACTGTTTTTCTTTTACATTTTTTCATTTAATAGAGACGCAAATTAGATTCCAAAAATACAAAGAAGAAGAAGGAGACATCAGATGTTTGTCCTTAATTTAGTCCTATCTAAACTGAAAACTTAAAAGTCAACAAGAGTAATAACAAAAAGGCTAACAACTTTGTTAGAAGAGGTTGTTCTGTTCTAAAAATTGAAGAATCTGGTCTAAGAAGTAGAGAGATTTTTAAAGCGGTTTTGTCCCATTGGGTTAATGTGACTGTTGTTGTGCTTGCAAATGTGCCCAATAACTCAATGATTATGCTCTGAAAGATAACCGTTGCACCGATCACAACAACAAGGCGGACGTAATAGCCTAGTTCTCTCGCTAGCTTATCTCGTTAAACACTTGGACAATATTTCAGACCAAAAGTCATATCAAGATTCAACTTTCTAGCTTGACTGCTTGAGGATTATGTATTTTGGTGTTTTTACTTGACACAAGACGAAAAGACGAAACCGTTAAAGATAAAGAGTGTTTAACATGAGAGTTGAGTCAAAACCTTCGAGACCAAACATAGACTTCCCTTTCGCTTTGAGAAACCAAACTGTCCTAAAATGTTCCTTCATCCACATCGAATTAGTGATGAGATTCCCTCTCCTTCCCATTGGCACGATTCATCAGCTCGTTATTCAGTAGCTATGTAGCTAAAGCAAGAACTCCAAGTGTGTCCATGATCATGTTCACACATAGCAATTGAACAGCAGTGAGAGAACTTAAGAATTCGGAAGGCTTTTAATGGAGAATTCGAAGTTATTTGTGCAAATGGATTGACCGAGTCGTTGACTTTAAGAATATCCTCTTTATCATTTAAGAGACAAAAACATTCGACTGTTTAAGACAACCTAACACTAATACCAACATGCAACTACTTCGCTTTAATTAATGTGCATACGCATTATGTTATTATTGTTTACACACATGTTGAGATTAATTATCAAATTTCTTTTCTGAATTAAATATTATTTCAATCAAACTCATAAATTGAAAGAACCATAAATTTAAAAAAAAAAACAAAAAAAAACCCTAACAAGAATTACTAAAACTAATCGAGGTTTTGCATAACATCCTCAACTGAAAATTAAATTTGGGTTTATGCGAGAAAGTTCTTGTTAACTTATATAAGGATATATACTTGGGGGGTTTGGTCCCTATTCGATTCGGTTATTTAGGTATAATATTTTAGAAATCGTTCGAGTATTTTAATATTTTTTGGGTTAGATAATAAATGTTTTAATTTATTACAAATTAAACCCTTCAACTCGTTGAGCTCTATCACAAATTGGCAACAAGAATATTAGTTCCATTAATAATAAACATTTTAAATTTTATTTTATTTAATGTATGTTGGTTATCTATTTGGTTCTCAGTTCGATTTCTGTTATTCAATTATAAAATTTTTATTAACCCATTCAATTAATTCATTAATTTCTTTTTGGTTCAGTAGCTTTTATTTTGGGTTAGTTCAATTCGGGTCTATCAAAACCGGTAAGATGATTTTGATTACACGTGCCGTTTTTAAGGAAGCGGTAACTGATAGCTTCCTTACAAAATATTATTGGGCTTTTTAGGGCCCAACATATTTATGGGCTATGGTTATATAATCTTTGATTTGAGAATGTGTGATGTGTGATCCTTTCTACCTTATTTGTTCTACATTTTTCCGAAATTTATTATATATATATTGTACGATATATTGTTTTCCTGAGTCCTTTTTTTTACGTTATGCGATTGAGATGGTCGACCTGCAGATTTTTGTTTGTCTATGGTTGATTGAATAATCAAATAATTAAACAAATGTTCTTTTCATTGTACTAAAAAGCATGAATTATGCACATCGTGTCCGAAAAATCATAGATGTAAAACATTAACCATGGAAAATGATTTGTCCAAATATATACTAACCTAATTTTTGTTTTACGATGTATATAACATATATTTACATGTACGTATAGAAAACAAAATTATTATGTGTTTTGGATTGCCAAAAATTTGAACCCGATCCAAAAAATATCCATCTACACAAATTAGAATATGAAAATATCCAAACGGATATTATATATGAATGCTATTTCGGATCCGAGTAAAACTTAAACCGAACTTGAGAGTCGAATTAGTACCCAAAATATACAAATTTAAGTCTGAATATGAAATATCTATTATTTTACAATATATAGTTTAAATTTTAGTTTTTAGATACTTGATATGTTTTTCATTTTCTAGTCTCAAGTTTATGTTTATTTTTGTATTTTAATGAATTTTTAATGAAAGTAATTTTATTTTATTAATGTTTCAAGTATATTTTTAATATGTTTGGTTGAAAAGATCCGAACTGAAATGATAATATTTTGCTATATGAGTAGGCGTTATGCATATATAACTTACACATATATACATACGAAAGAAGCACAAAAAGTTGATCTTCAAGAGATGAAGATGGGACATTTCCTAGAACGCAAGAACAGATTCCGAGAAATGATTATTACAAAAAAATATACAGTTAATCTTTGGTCTCCGGCAACTGAATTCAATTACGCGATTAGGTTTCGAAGAAAGGGACAAAGAGAGCAGAGGCGTGGGGTTCCTTAGAATGATTGTAGAAGAAACTCGAGAGAAGTTGTAGCAAGAGAGATGGTGATGATGATGGCTCTTTATAGGTAATTTCAACTACCATTAGATATGTGTAGCCTAGTCAATTATCTATTCTTGAACATTTATAGTGTGTATTTGATCGCTTTATACATGACGAAAATCGAAGACATAGGATTTTCCAAAATGAAGTTTAAGAAAGGTCTTGAAAGTAAGCGAGTAGACAAGAATGCTTTGTAACGAGAGAAACTAGAAAATCATCATGAGTTTGTGCATTATCTAGTGCCGTTGGTTAATTAGTGGTTCGCATATGAATAAACCAATAGACATATGGATAAAATGGATTTACAAAATACCAAAAAAGAAATGTGTAGGCATGAACACTCAGAAGAGAAAATTTTGAAAATTTGCGGTATTCGTTATCTTACCGATTTTTAGTAAATATTTGATTTTATGTTTTGTTCATATTCGAAAACTTTAGGACGTTCAAATTTTATATTAATATTTGTAAAAAAATTGTTTTGATTCGTTTCAATTCATTTTTTAATATTTTTTTTTTTTAAAAATATGAATAATTCACAAAATAACATAGTTTCTCGTGTAAGTTATTTTAGTGTAACGAAGATAATATAAATAAGAAATAAAATCGACAAAAATCTAACTTTTTATTTTTAATAAGTATTTTGTATTTATTTAAACAATTCATACATATATTTTAGATTACATTACTACAAAAGTGGATCACAGAGATTATAATAATAATTTTTTAGATCATTAAACTCATAAAATAAAACCAAGAATGAATATATTTGTTGTATATATATATACATATCTTCGGGTCAAATAGGATATATAGTTTTTTCAAAAGTAATATTTGTATTTGTTTTTTTACAAATACTATAATTTTACTATTTGATTTGTTTAAAATAACGAATTGGAATAGATCCGGCAAATTATTTTCCTAAGCCTATATACAGAGAGTAATAGACCGGAAATGCAAATTAAGAGAGAGACAATGAAAGGTATATCGAGTCTCTATACGAAAATGGTATGACTTAGTGGAGAGTGTTTTAATTACAAGAATAGGAATCGAAGAAGAAAACAAAGGAGCCTGCCATATAGATTTGTGAGATAATTATTACACATTGTAGTTTATATAAGGTAATAGAATATGACACATTGGTTGGTTTTTTACGGGTTAATGTGAAAAAAAGAAAAGAAATAGTAAATCTAAAATAGTAAAGAATTGTGTAAATTTGAAGGAAAGTGGCAGAGAATGGCAAAGCAAAATGTGAAGCTTTGATGATGTTGATTGCACGCCGTCGGCTTTTCTTCACGCTTTGCTCNAAGCAAAATGTGAAGCTTTGATGATGTTGATTGCACGCCGTCAGCTTTTCTTCACGCTTTGCTCCCACTCACTCACTCACTCACACCTATAAACATTCTCTCTCTCTCTCTCCCATTTTATAACTATTTTTCCCATGTAGCTATGTAGTGGATCATGTAGCACAAGATATCTAATAGGTGTTTTACAAAATATATAAGGATTAGTAATAGTAGGGTTGGATACAAAAGGGAGTATCAAAATAATTATATTATTTATGATTCAGTTTGTTTTGAACAAATAGTTAATTTTTTTAATCTGTTTTATCAGATTTTTTTTGAATTTGTAAGTTAATATAGTCTAATGAAGAGTAACATAATTAGAAAAGATAACTAACATAAATCTATTTTTTTCATTGTAATATTATTATTTTTTATTATAATAAATCATAATAGATTTTAATTATATTATCATAAAAGTGGATCATATAAATTATAATTATATATTTTTAAGTATTATACTCAAAAGATAAAATGAAAACATATATATATATATTATATATACATGATTATATTTATATAATCATGATTATTTATATTCGAAACCGATATCCAATTTTTCTTAAAAGTAATTTTCGTATAACAGATTTATGTCATATTAGCATCGTTTTGTTGATCTACTTGTTCTAGTTTTATAACAAAAAGAGAGACAATGATCATGTCAATATATCAAAACCTTCTTAGTAAATATTCTGTCTACAACTATAAAATTCTTACTCTTACAGTAAAAGTATTCATATACATATAAATATGTTGAAATTTTATCACAAAAATTGATTAAAATAAATAAATGTGTAGAGAGACCATAGTGATTTAATATCGCATTTTTTTGTTTCGGTTACCAAAAATAAATTATTTGGGTTTTTCGTGAGAAATGGTGTAGAGAGTGTGTTCGTAGGGCAAAATATTCTTAAAGAGCTACACTTGTTGTTGGGATAGCTAGTACTTGAAAAACTTTGGTTTCATGTATTTGGCCTATATATAAACAAACAACGTATTATTTACGGCTTTTTCGGAAACTTCATGCCATGTTATGTAACTATGTAACATGTAAGTCGTTTTCAGTTTCTAGATGTCACATGTTCATATATATAATTATTTTTTAGCCGAAAGTTCATGTGTATATAATATGAAAGATACACGTCAGTAGAATATGCATGAGAGAGTGAGTGAGAAATAGCAAAGAAAGCAAAAGGAAACTTACTCTCTGTGTGGATCGATGTGTAAAAAGAAGGTATAGCGAAACCCACTACTAAAGCCATTATATGATATCGACCTTCTTATCTCTTTCTCCTTTTTTTCTTGGTATGAACTGTTTTCTACTTAATGAAATCTCCAAATCATCTAACTAATCCATTCCCATGTTAATAAGAAATAAATTATAATTTGGTAATAAGAGGAAGTTGGTCAATTTCAGGACTCGAAAAAATATGAATCAAACCCGATCGAACAATACAATCAACCCCGACTCGAATTAATAATATGAAAAAAGCCGAACGGAATTTACATATTAAATATTTAAGATTTGAATAAACAATAAATAAATATAGAAGAAGAAATTGTAAGAAAATTTAGATTAAACCAACCAAATCTTAAGAACAAAATTAGATAAATGTTTTTAGGTAAAAGAAAGTTTAGGAGAAAATTAAGCCTAAACCCTTATATAGTTCTTGATAAGTGGAGTAAAGATGGCTCAAAAATAGATGAAGGAGGATATGAAATGTCGAACCTAATCGGAATTGCAATAGTTTAATTAACTTATAGAGGAAAAATATGAAAACTTAGATTAAAAATAGCCAATTTCTTCTTCTATTTTTCTTTATTTCGAACTAAAAATATGAAAATAACCGAACGGATTTCATGATGATTCGCTTCATCCTATGATTTTCCACTTCCACAATTCATTATTGATTATATAACCTACTAGAAAACTAACATATATTCCGTAATATTTTTTAAAAAATAGTAAGATTAGTTAGTGCTTATAGTAAAAACAACATACATTCTTCACAAGACAAAAATAATAATTAAAAAAAAGACCGGTCTTTTCTCTGTCTCTCTCTAATGATGTTTTCACTAAACCCAATT
>OVAU01003878.1:0-10634 GCA_900406315.1 Biscutella laevigata subsp. laevigata | reverse complement strand
AAAAAAAAACCCTTTCGAAAAAAAAAAAAAAAAAAAAAAGATTATATATAGATCACAATGCTCTATAATAACCAACACACAAAAAAACACTGCCAGTGACGCCATGAACCACACCAGAGGCAGCTTTAAAGAAATGCTTTTGTCTACATTTGGTGCATCTGCCTGATCCACAGCTATCAAAACTGAACTATGAATTTCTCAATTGAGCTACAACATCTTTGGCTCATTCCAAGTGATGCTAACACAGTGTGTACTCGCAATCGAGCAAGCCTCTAAGTATCTCTGCACAATTTGGACGTTCTTCAGGCTCTGCCCAACAATCTGCACAGAATGTTTATGGTAAGATTTACTCAGACAAAGCAGTTGAGTAATATGAAGGCGTAAGCAAAAAGTTCAACTATATGTTCAACACTACGGTGTTTAACAACATTGAACCTGCAATTAGTTTGCTGAGAGGACCATCAGGAATCTCCAAGCGTGACCCTTCATGTGCAACAGCAAAGATGACCTAAGAAAGCAAAATTCATCAATCATTCAAATCACATTTCAACCAAAGGAAATTATTTACCCCAAAAGAAGTGGTGAATGATAGAGAATTAACATCACTAGAGGAATCACGGCACAGTATATTATACCTTCTCAGGTGGAACTCCTTCCCATGGTTTACGTAAAGTAGAAAGTTCCCACATTATGACCCCAAGACTAAAGATATCACATTTCTCTGTAAAAGGTTTGTTGCGAATGAGTTCTGGAGCCATCCACTCTGGGGTACCAGCAGGTGAAGTGTCCTTCATGTTTTCATCAGCCATTATTCTCGAGAGCCCAAAATCACAAATCTTGACCGTCCAATGTTTGTCCACGAGACAATTGGCACTTTTTAGGTCACGGTGAACTATCTTCATCCGGTGTATGCACATCAAACCCCTTGTACATCCCATAAGAGATACAAAACAGCATGAAAGACGCAGTTATAGCGTAAACATAACCAAGGGAAATATGCAAGGAATCACAGAACAAAAAACAGATTATGTGACTCGATCCTTGTTTCTTATATAGAAGAGTGTAGCTGAACATATTAGTTAATGGCTGTCACTCATGTTTTCTCACTCAACTAATATATAATACTACTCAAAAAGGAAGTGATAAATAAAAGAGAGATGACAGAAGCCATAAGTAATCAATGGTGCACCCTAAAATAAATCACAGTTCATACTTTCTGCATGCAAATTCTGTTAATCCTCAGAGATTCACCAACCATGGTCCACACTTTAATGAGCATCAAAGCCAGACAAGGAACCAAATAGACTGTAAGAAGCAAGCTATCTACCTGCAGATGTCCCTAAGCATCCTGAGCCTTCTGTGCCAGCTAAGTTTCTTTTTCTGACCACTCATGTGGATCAAATAATACAAAGATCCCAGCTCCATGTATTCCGTGATCATGGATAAGCGTGGAGGTTTTGTGCATGCACCTAGAAATAGTACAACTGCAAAAACATAGATCACGATTCACGACTTGTCTGATAAAGGTGAAAAAAGAAAATAATCTCAAACCTGTCGACACAAATTGTTTGATAAACACGACAAGAGAAAGAGTGAGAGGTTCTTAGAAAAGAACTTACCATTTGGGTGGCGAACACGGCTGAAGAGAGAACCACAGATGCCCGAGCAGACAAGCAAAACCATTAGTATATTTACACAGCGATTGATCCAAGATGACCAAGAATATGGCAACAAGATACCTTAGAATTGATATCTCATTGCAGAAGTCTTCCATATTTTCGGCAGTAAGATCTTGCTCCAGAAACAATTTGATTGCAACATCTGTCCCATTCCACACTCCACGAAAAACTTCACCAAAAAACCCTAGATACAAAATATATGACAACGTTTCTTTATATGAAAGTTTGGAGATTTAGTTAACGTGGACAAACAGAATACCAACAGATTATAGACGTTCTTGAATTTGCAAAAGACATTGAATATGAAATACAAAATAAGCTGAATAGCTTAGCATTTATCTTTAGTTAGGTTTCAGAAGGATTAAAAGAAACAACAGTCTTGTGTGAAGGAATACAGCCATCATTTGCAGTATTACCAATCGGATATCACAAAACATCCAAATGTAGTAGTAAATTTACAGCAACTTACCAATCCCCACCCGAGTTCCAACTGTCAGCTCTGAGAAGTCAATGTCCCACTCTTGATAGGGTAATAAAGGCTGGTTTTGCAATGTGGTACTAGTAGACTCAACCACTTTATTCCATGTATCCTTCACGGCAAAGTCTGAGGGCCCTCTTCTTCCGAATCCTTGACTCCTGTAACCATGAGGAGATGATGGCAATGACATTGTCTTCTTAGAATTCAACTCATCATCAAGATGGAGACCAGACACCTAAGAAATCACAAGGAAGTTAGTGGGGCAAACTAATAGTACAATGACATCCTGGAGCAAATCAGAACTTTTAGACTGGTTTAACAATGGGAAGAGAACTGATACACCACCACAGTCACTTTTAGTAACACAGAGCCCCAACTTACATTGTTATCAATAACTGAACTGTTTTCATCCTCTCGGCCATGCAAAAGACGGTTTTGCTTTGCTTTCTCATACATTTCTCGTACAGCGCTTCAATAATATGTAACATCAATGTCAGTAAACAAGCAAATCATGAAATCACAGTTAATGATTCTCAGTACTGTTATCACAAAGTTAAAGGAGTGTCCTTAAATGGCTTAGAGCTTTTGACTATGAAAGGGAAGATGTATTTCCATGTTAATCATATTACCAGACACCTATGCATCTCAAAGTTTGTAGATAGAACTTTTGCATCCAAATGACTTATGCCGTAGTTTCATGTGAAATTCTAGCTGTTAATATGATTGTAGATTTTCAAAGTACCTTACTAATTTAGATTAACAGAACAAACTTGAATACAAAGTCTTCACTATGCAAGCTGAAAATGACGCAAAAGATGGAAAAAAGACAACGCATGCGGCTGAGAAGACCAACCTTGCAATGTCATCCCCGATCTCTGGTGTGATCCTAAAATTACGCCGTCTAGTTTTACGAATCTCTGATGTGGATGAACTGTTTGAAAGCTAGATAATGTTAAAAATTGCTTACACAGTCAATCAAAAGTACAAAGTGCTCTAAAGCATCTTATAATAATCAGGTCAAAATTCTGACAAACAATACGAGATTAGTAACTGCGATGGAGTGAAATAACAAAGATCAAAAAACGATCCTAAAGCTGCTACCGTTAGTTTAACAAAATATAAGAGGAATTTGAAAATTCCAGCACAGATTGATCCTTAAGATATATTCATGCATACTTGTATAAAAAACTTAACTTTGATTCTTGAAGTCCAGACAAACATGACGAATAGATGTATAGGAAACGAATGGCATAGTGAAGATTCTGGCATGTACTAGTGTAAAAATAGCTACCTTGAATGAGATGCGTCACCAGTGTAATCCCTAGACGAATTTCTGCCAGTACTCAACATTGATCTTCCACGTGATCGCATAGATGGGTGTTCAGGGCTGCAATTGTAACAGATGGCCAACTTTCATCAGTTGGGTATAGAGAAAACAAGGGAAACTCTTGAAAGGCACACTTAAAGATAACTCGTACAGAATCGCTAATCAAATTGCCCAGAGAAATTTTTATCAAGAGATTGAAATATAGAAGCAGGAAAATGAGAGGAACAGAAATTTTACATGTTCAAATCATTTCACTCGCTACTATATCTAAAGACAGCAAGAGGTCGGACTCGTATTAATGTAATAATTTGTTATTTTCTCTTTTATTAACTATAATCAAAGCCAGAAAGAGCACAGGAAAACCTCGAGCTAGCTGTTCTTTGTTCAGCAATCAATTTTCTGCGGCTTCGTCTCCAGAATACAGTGGCAATATTTGGTTCACTGTGCGAGATGTTGCTGAAGGGAGAAAAGCACATCTTTGTCATACACAATCATTGTACTAATTCCACCATACAACTTGTCAGAATATATGTAACAGTTACCTCAAATTCCTTTCCATAGTTGTAGCAGGTCTGAACATCAAATTATGCAATGATGGACCAGCTGCATTTGGATAACCTTCTAAATTCTGATGATAAGGAAGATTTTCATATTTTTCTGTACTGTAACACAGAAAACGATATATTACTCCAGAGCATGCTTATCACAAGGATGTACTACAATGATCTGACTGTAATAGGCTTTCGAAAGAGAATCACACAACAGAAACCGACCTCTCAGGATCTATTCTCTCATATAACGGACTATTTGGCTCCAAAGGTGAGTCACAAGAATCGTTTTCTGCAGAATCACTTTCTCCAGCAGGTGAGATGTGCGACATGAAAATTGCCTTGGCTGATCGAGGGACCAACTGACCAGGAAACCGAATTAGATCAACTAGTAGTTCAACGGAATTCAGCACAACTATAACAGACATGTGTTTGTTAGAGTCCATGCAATCCATAGTCCCATCATTAGGCAGACCCTGCTCATGTGAATCAAAGGGAAACATAGTTGATATGTAAGAGAGAAAATAGCATAAGATCCAATCACCTAGCTCAGAACAGTATGACACTGCAGGTTTCATTCTGCAACATGTTTAAAAATGCAGTTGAAGAATTAAAATAGAAAACTGAAACATATGAAGTTGACGCTCACCACTACGAGCCGACTTTCAAGTCCGACAGCATCAGCTAGAACTTTGAACAAAATTGCCCGAGCTCGACAGCACCCACGCTTAATTTGCCCTAGTAACTGAGCACCATGGTTTTCAAACAAGAATGCATTTTCCTCTAGAGCAAGTTTTGAAGGGCTTTCCAATGTCGGACGCTTGTAAAAGTCAGCTACCTGTTTGAGGAGAATGAACTTTCTAAGTGAAAGGGCACGAACATACATAGAAATTTCCATCAACTTCCAAACAAAGCCACAATTGAAAGATATTCCATTGTTGCTTGGTTGAAGTAGAGCATAGCATACATGACAGGTCATTGCCAAAACAATTGCATGAGGACATCAGTGGCAGAGAGTGCAATAGAACACAATAGTGGACGCAGCTTAAGAAATAGATACCCAAGTACCCAATTACGAGGATATGCCATGTGGAAATGTGACGGAGAGAAAAGGGTTATCACGGAATTCCTACCGTTCCAGCTATTTTCTTAATCACCACAGCGGGATTTGAGCCGCTGACAAGTGTAGTGATCAACTGTTTAAGCATTGCGAGCTTCTTATCTTTATGAAAATCCACAAGGATAACTTCAATCATGACACCTTCCTCTCCCATAGCATGAAGCTCACTCGGCGTAGGCAATCTATTATATAGTTCCTTCGCTATCTTATCCTGGAGCAAAATTTCACATCAGAAGCTGCATCTTCCTAACAAGAGAGATCTCCAAAGGCGGGAAAGCCAACGTCCCAAATGACAAGTACACAAGCAAAAAATGAGAAAACATGGAATGGACATATGGCTCACCGGAACAACCGAGTAGAAACCATTAGGAATCGGTTCAGAGAGCATTCCAGTATCCCAAAGATGCCTTGATGCTCTTTGACCTGGAGAGCCATCCTGATCAACACTTCTAGGGGACTCCCTATTCGAGACTTCACCTTGAGATTCCAAAGAAAGTGACTTGACCCTTTCTGCAAGTTCTGAAGGCCAACACATTGCACTTGAAGATCCCAGCCGCGATTCATCTCCCCTCTCATCCATCTTTCAGATATATGGTACGTATCAGAATTTCTCAACATCTCTTACCCTATAAGAGGCTCTCTCAATCGAGAATAATGCTTTGATTGGTGTAAGACTGGACCCATCTGCTCTTGTTTCTGAACTAAATGAGAAAAAGACATGTAACCTTGTAAGACAGAGAAATTATCTGAAAGTGTGAAACTGAAAAAATTCTGCGGACAGCAAAAAAAACAAGTTTTTTTTGCCCACGGGATAGGCTAAAATGAGCATACCAAGAACACTCTGTAGTAAAGCAACTTTATGTCATCAATTGGTTATTACACCCCCTTGGCCCGCAGAATCAATATCAAGAAAGATTTGAGAATAACCCAAAAAGGTACAATTCATAGGCCAAACAAAAAAAAAAATGTAAAACACACAAAACAGAAGAGTCGTAACACATTGATGAGTCATCGAGAAGCTAAATCATCATAATTTCTAGCTCTATGCACATTCAGAGCCAGCCTAGAACGCAAATACAGGACACACCAAATCTTTTAAGTAACCTAAATGCTAACTCTAACAAGAGCACTAATGAAACCTCATACTCACATGACCAACAACAAAAAACACCCACGTTACAGATTAAAAACTCAATAGACGAAAGCAAACGCATTAGTAAACAGTGAGCTAATTCAAGCAGATCGGTATGCGTAACGCATTTAACCAATCAATAAATCAACCTTTAATCAAATGAAAGACGATCAAAACGCAAAACAATTCGAATATAAAGAAACGGAGATATGGAAATCGTCGATTAGAAAAGGATTGGGGAGAAACGACGGTATACCGGCGATTACAATGAGGACACAGAGCATATCGGAGGGAAATAAGGAGAGAAAGACGAAGACGGAGACGAAGAACGAGAGAGGTCACGTGGGAAGGAGGGAAGGTGATAGGAAGGTCACGTGGGAAGTAAGGATCAAAATATGGGACCCACATCCAGGGGCTTGTTGGGCCTCTCAACTGTCTCTCATAGGAGTAGGCATTTCGGTTTAATTTCGAGTTTGGATTGGTTTTGGTTCGGTTCGGTTTATTGGGTGTAAAAAATTCTAACCAAATTAAGCCGAAGTAATTTTGGTTTGAATTCGGTTTGGTTTGGTTTAATGTAGTTCGGTTCGAGTTTGGTTCGATTTGAATTTAGTTTGGTTGGCTTTAATTCGGTTTAGTTTGATAAACATTAAGAAAATATGTTTTTACATAAATGTATATTTTCTAAATTATAAATTTTGAAAGAATCTAAATCATTTAGAATATATTTAATCAAAATAAAATAAAATAAAAGCTTGTCGTTTAAGAAAAACGTATAAACAATCAATAATTTACATGAGTTTCATTCAAGATGATTTATGTCAATGTTTATTTATTTTCTTAACATATTTACGTTACTCACAGAAGTCGCAAATATTTGAATACATTACATAGACAAACCAAATAAAATGTTTGAATTATATAAAATAACAAAGGATTATAATATAATTAATATTTTTGATTAATTAGTAAAAACATATTGGTTATGAGTTCGGTTTGGTTTTAAACCGAACCAAACTATTCGGGTTGGATGAAATCACAACCATTCTGATTGCTTATCTATTATGGTTTGGTTTGGATCAGTTTTAGTTCGGTTGGTTTGGTTCGGTTTGGTTAAATTGTCCATCCCTAGTCTCTCAGATATCGATATGCCTCCAAGTCAATGGATGTTCCCTATTTGACCCTACTTATTTATTCTATTAGTTTTTTTTTTTGATAAAAGGTGAATTTTTATATAGTTTTAGAATTTTTGACAGAGTACAAAGGAAAAAGAGATAGAAAAAGACCAAAAATTACAGAAAAATAAATCTAAACTGAGTTCAATCTCTGACCCAAAAATAAAGACGCCTCATAAACAGATTAAAAGCTCAAACAATCCAAGATCAGAGGCCCAAAACAAAACTAAAACAGGTCCAAGGACCCAAAAGTCGGCCCAAGCCAGAAACCCTAACCTTAATCGATAAAGAAGCATCTCGCCGCCGAAGATCCGCCAATCCACACTGAGCTCGTCACATCTAATTGTCGGTGACTCAAGTCGTTTTCGCCGAAGACAGAGCTAGCGTGGAGTCGACAAAACCAGATCCGGTAGAGGAACACGCCGCCGTTGAAAAGGACCCATTCGACAGTCTCACGATATGGACTCCTCTGGATGAGACGAAGATGGAGGACCCAAATGTTAGAGACACGAGCCACCACTAGAGAAGGGAGAAGCTAAACCGGTTGGAGCCTTGCCGGCCACTAACGGCCACCGTTGCTTGCTCCTGACGACGGGGAGGGAAGAGGGGTAGAACCCACGAGATCCATAAAGCAGGCGGGGAGAAGGGAGACGGCTCACCTGGACTCCGACGGGCAGTGGAGACTGAGACCGGAGAAGCCCTGGCCTGACGGGTTGCATGCAGGGCCGAGAAATCGCTCCAGCAAAGATCCGACGAATCTCCACCAAGAGGCCCCACCTCGAGAAGAGAAGAAGCATCGAACGTTGAGGAAGATGAGGCCGGTCGAGGAAGGACGAGTCAACACGTTGCGTTGACGTGTTATTAACCAAAACCTGATGCTGTGTCATCACGAGAATTTCTCAAAAAATATATATTCAAAAAAGGGTTTTATTTACTAGAATAATTACATGATATGTCACTCATATATTTACTAATCAACCTGACTAAATAAAAAAAAAAAATATCTTATCTCATCCTTATAATTTGATATGGGTATTACCTTAATTGCACTATGATTTAAATAATTACTAGAGATGTACCCGTGCCACGCGAGTATTTATTTTCTAAGTTTTTGTTGGCAATTGAAAATAACTTTAATTTCATGATATTAAGAATCTAAAATATTTTAAAATTTTAAATATGGTTTGATTTAAGGTTTATTAAGATATAATATTATTGTTTGGAAAATAATATTTTTGTTACATTTGGTTTGTTGTACATATATATCTAATTTTATTTGCCTAGTCATTAATGAAATAGTTCATTATGATATTTAGTGGTAGATAAACTTTACTTTAATATAATTGATTTTCACAAATAATAATAATAATAATATTAATATAGTTTAAATAATTATTTTCATTATTCCACGTTTTTAAGGATCAATCTCTATAGTATTATTTTAGAATCACTTTTAAGAAAATAACCTTTAAATATTACTTGATATGTCATTAGAACAAAGAACAAATTAAAAATATTCATTAAGGGTAAAATTGAAAATCTATGTAATTTAAAATTGGTAATGTATGTATAAAGTTTTAATTGAAATTAATTTAAAAACGAATTTTAAATAAAAATTTAATTGAAAACGAATTTTGTTTAAGAAAATTAAAAAAACAAAATATTTTAATATTTGATTTATCCTTTTCAACAAGATACCTAATTTATCTCTCTTTTTAAATTTCACGATATTCGATTTAGATTTTTTAATTGTTATTTTAAAAATTTCTAGATAAATCTAAAAACAAATACAATAATATTTTAATTTTTCAAAAGTATATAAATTCAAATATATTTCAAAATTTTCTAAACGAAATATAATAAAATTTAAGTAAATATAAATTGAAATTTATTATACAGTTTTTAAGAGATATATAAATCTTAAATAATATAATAACAAATAAATATTATCTTATTAACCAATAAATGTATAAAGTTTCAGTTTGAAATTTTTTGCAAGACAAATATAATAAAGTATAATTCAAGGTTTTGTTTACAACATTTTGTACATATAAATCTAATAAGTATATAATAAATCAAATTAATTAATATTGATTTTTTTTAACTAGAAACGTGTTTTTAAACAACTTTTATCAACAAATAAATTTAAACTTTTATCTTCAATACAATAGTCAAACGGGTTAATCAACGGATAAAACCATAATTCAAATTCGATATATAACCGACATTTTTATTCTATTTGAAATAAAACATTAAAAATTAAATAAATTAACAAATTTACAGAAAATTATTTATTTACTTTTATTAATATTTATTAATCACACATTTAATTTTAAAAATATAGTTTTCTTTAAATTTAAAATATTATAACATTATAATTAAATTGCACATTACCCCACATATAATGCGGGTTGAATTTCTAGTATCTCCTTAATACAAAATTTGTTTAGATATATTATGATCTACTTTAATTGACAAGAGAATTATAACCGAAAATTTAAATATTGGTGGCACATAAATCGTTTTATTTCTATGCTATACATATATTACTAGCCAATCAAATTAAATAATAAATAATTTATTTCTAATTAGATCATATTTTTAGTTTAAATAGTCATTGTTCACAAGATAGTATTTAAATTATTTTCATTATTTATTTTAAAAATAGTTATAAAACAATTACATTAAATAATAAGAACTCGATATCTAATTGTATCATCTTTAAGTATCTGATATACCTCCTTTATTTTTATTTGCTTATATTTTTCAAACATAAACATAAATAGTTTATTCATTTATGTAATAGAATATATTTTTTATAAGTTAATTAATATGTATAATATGAGTAATTATTTAAAACATACTATAAGTGAAGAAAAGTAATTATATACCATAATATTATAAAAAATAATTGTACTTGACTCAGTTATTTCAAATCATTACGAATTTTGTAAAATTGAGAGAAGTTTTAAAAATTTAATAACCTATAAATAACTATTTCATCTCAGTGGTTCAAAAACCTAGTTAGAGTTATTGACGTAACAAACCTTTACATAAATAGATTGTTGTACGTAAGTGTATTAATGGTTATGATACTTTACGTTATTAAATTTTGAATTATATGGAGATTATTAAACTAGATGAATATTTTTTAACTTTATATTTTTATTGGTATTTT
>OVAU01003875.1:0-10635 GCA_900406315.1 Biscutella laevigata subsp. laevigata | reverse complement strand
AAGAGAAGAAGAAATTTGAGTGGATGAGATTTTGTGAGATAGAGGAAGAGACATCTTTTACTAGTGCCATACATTGTTTGTATATATAACAGTCTTTAAGACCCATCTGGAGAATTTCTTACATCGATGATTCCGACCTTTTTCTCGTCTTTTGTTTAATTAAACTGTTTGAAACGAGAATCTCCTCCTCTTCCTTCTCCTTTTCACGGTGTCTGTTCTTAGGTAGAGAGAGAAGTTACAGCGAGAGAGAAGGAAGGTATGATTTTGTTACAATCACGCGTTTTCTTCTGTTTGGCCAGCTTATTTTCTTATGTTATTTCACTGTTCTGCTGCTTTTGGGTTTTTGTTTTTTGGGTTCATTTGTATTCCTTCAAATTCTGAAAGTCACAACAAAAACGGAATCTAAAGCTAATCTTCATGTTCTTCATTTGCTTTTGAGATGAAATTGGTGACTTGCTTTATTCCGCCATACATACAGATTTGGAGATCTCGATTCCTTATCAACTTGTTTTTTTTGGGTTCAATTTGCAGTAAATCATTACCAGTTCATCGGAAAGCTTGGGTTTTTATTCTTCTAAGTGAAGAAACAGAGTACATACAACAAAAATCCCCAAGAGAAGTAGAGATTTATCTATCTCCCTCGGAGAACGTGAATATGTCTTCTGTAGCAGTGTTATGGGTTTCTTCTTCTTCTCCAAATCCAGACCCAATGAACAATTTTGGGTTGGAAAGGGTTCTAGAGTCTTCTAGATTTTTCTCTCCTCTTCAGAATCAGAGAGTAAGCAATGGTAATAGGAAGCAGACAAGAACAACTTGGAGTTCTTCTGTATTGAGCAGCCGAAGAAGAAGTGGTGTTGTGTCTTCCAGCTTTGTAGCAAGTCCTGCAGGAGAGATGACCCTCTCATCTGAAGAGAAGGTTTACAATGTCGTGCTGAAACAAGCTGCTTTGGTGAACAAACAGCTTAGATCTTCTTCACCTGATCTTGATGTCAAGAAACCACAAGATAGTGTTCTTCCTGGGAGTTTGAGTTTGTTGGATGAGGCTTATGACCGATGCGGTGAAGTTTGCGCTGAATATGCTAAGACGTTTTACTTAGGTTAGGATCTTTTTTCCTCTTCTTTGGTTTTTTGGTGAAATGGAGAATTGCATGTTCGTTTTCTGAGTTCTATTGGTTTTGTTGCAGGTACTTTGCTAATGACAACCGAGAGGCGTAAGGCTATTTGGGCTATCTACGGTGAGTTACTGCACGAAACTGAGACTGTTTTTGGAATATCTGCAGGATATAGTGATGCTGAAAGTTAGACTAAGATGCTGAATTCCATTGAAACTTATCTTTATTACACTTATGTAAAGACTTCAAATGAGTTCGTGTCTAAGATAAGTCCATGGATTAGCTTAGTACTAATATGGTTTTTAATGGGCTTTCTGGGCCCAATAACCTTAAACTCTCTAATCATCAAGAAGATTAGCTCTTGCTGATACTATTGTCCTGAGGAACAAGTAGAATAGTCTTATCAAGAAAAGTTATGTTTGATTTGATGATTTTCTTACTCTGTTGAACTCGTGTGTGCAGTTTGGTGCAGAAGAACTGATGAACTCGTAGATGGGCCTAATGCTTCACATATAACTCCCATGGCGTTAGACAGATGGGAAGCAAGGCTAGAGGATCTTTTCCGTGGCCGTCCGTTTGATATGCTTGATGCTGCTTTAGCTGATACAGTTGCTAGATACCCTGTTGATATTCAGGTCAGTCTAACTTCATTTCGCTGATCAGATTGCATTGAAGCCATTGAAACGTTGATCTAATGTTTCTATCTTTGTGTTTTTGCAGCCATTTAGAGACATGATCGAGGGAATGAGGATGGACTTGAGGAAATCAAGATACAAGAGCTTCGATGATCTCTACCTTTACTGCTACTATGTTGCGGGAACCGTTGGTTTGATGAGCGTTCCAATTATGGGCATCGATCCTAAGTCGAAAGCAACAACAGAGAGTGTTTACAATGCTGCGTTGGCACTTGGTATAGCAAATCAGCTTACCAATATACTCAGAGACGTAGGCGAAGAGTGAGTCTTTCTTTTAAACTCTCAAGATTCGGGTTCTTGGTTTCACAAGCCTCTTCTAAATCAGTTTCTTGATCAACACATCTCACTTAAACTAGTTTGTTGGTACTCATATTTTTCTTCTTAAACTGTTTTTGGTTTCTATCAGTGCGAGAAGAGGAAGAGTTTATCTACCACAAGACGAATTGGCTCAAGCTGGTCTCTCAGATGAAGACATATTTGCAGGAAAAGTCACTGATAAATGGAGAAACTTCATGAAAATGCAGCTTAAACGAGCAAGAATGTTCTTCGATGAAGCTGAGAAAGGCGTCACTGAACTCAGCGCCGCTAGTAGATGGCCGGTAAGTGCCTCTAAAACACACTTCAGCCAGTTTCACGAAGAGAGAGGTTTGTTTTGACTTAATTTAACACCGAAAGCTTGCAATGATTTCAGGTATGGGCATCGCTGCTATTATACAGGAGAATATTGGATGAGATTGAAGCAAATGATTACAACAATTTTACAAAGAGAGCTTATGTTGGGAAAGCCAAGAAAATTGCAGCTTTGCCATTAGCTTATGCTAAATCAATACTAAAGACAAGATGATGTTCTTCGTCTGTCATGAATGAGAAGGCAAGAGGAAACCAACCTAAGAGGACTTTTGTGATTAAAGAAAAAGCTTAGGGTCGAATTTCATTATGTTAACTAATATATACCTATTTATGGGCGAAAAAATATTCTTATAATGTTCGCTTATTTTTCTTTTTGTAAAAAGTAATTTTTAAAATTTTATTTCTCCTTGCTAATGACAAAATAGAAAATTTTGGCTGAAGATCAATTTTGTGAAAAAGAAATATTTTGGCTGAAAATGTAATTTTTTAAATTGTAGCGAAATAAAAAAACATAGAAATATTTAATCTAAATCGTTCATGGTTTCTTCAATAAATGATATTAATGGCTTTTGGTCTAGACTTCTTCTTCATTGTCTCTCGACCTTCATTTTTGTTGTTAGTGGTCGGTTTTATCAGGTTGTGTTGTTGATTTTTCTATGTTTATGGAGATTTAGTTGTTTTTCGTCGGCTTAATTCTTAAGAATATTTTATATAAGTTTTCAAAGATTCTTTATATTCGCCGAATAAATGTTTGAGGTTTTAAGTCTTATATTTGTCTTGTTTTAAGCTAAGCTTGTAAAGGTATTACTTCTTTTCAATCTATATAATCCCACTGAGAAAGACAATGCTTAGTCAAGTATTAAGCTTATTTGGTTTCAATCAACATAAATTCGATATAATTCAACAACCAGCCATCTCCATAAGTTTCTTCCAAGCCGGTCTAGCCGAAATCTCGTCCCACCAACGGTTAACATTCCCCCGAGCCTTAACCATCCGGTTTATATCGGTTATCTTCATCAAATACCCCATAGCCGGCATGTGCGTCAAATCAGCCATAGTGAATTCATCACCAGCCAAAAACCGGTTCGAAGCAAGCCGGTTATTGTACACGTCTAAAACCACCTCGAGCTTCACCTTGAGCTCCTCGACCAAAGCAACGTCAGATTTTTCGCCTAACCTAGGCTTGATGACTAGGTTAATCACAATGGGGAAGACTAGAACATTAAAGTAATGCGTCTCCACATCGGACCATTGGTCCACTATGGCTCGATGCTCTAGAGACGTGCCCAAAAGGTTCGTTCCTTGGTCTGAGTACTTAGTCGCGTAGTATCTCGCAATGGCTCGAGATTCTGAGTACATGAGACACCAAATTTCAACACACAAGTACATGAATGATATAGAACACGAATATTAAAAATACTGTTTACCAAAAAGCTTGAAATCTCCATCTTCAATGGCTGGAACTTGACCAAATGGCTACAAGAAAACAAATAATTACATATTTAAATTCAATCACGTGATTTAATTATATGTATAAGTTAAACCTGACGAAGAAGATGCTCTGGTTTCTTCTGCTGGAGAGTATCAAGATCGATATGAATGACTTCGAATTCAATTTCTTTCTCTAGAAAACAAAGCAAGACTCGTTGCGGACAAGCTGCTGTAATCTGACCATATAGTTTCACAACCATCCTATATAACGTTTTCAGTTTGATTTTTGGTCTCTGGATCGATTTTGTTTATAAATGAGAAGAAGTGAGAGTAGATTTGGTTAGAGCTGGTGGTTGTGTGTGTGCTGGTTTGGTAGAGCATGTGGTGGTTGTTCCACTAACGGTTGATTTATTATTATAACAATTCATATTCCCCTTTAGTCCCAACAACCACATTAGATTTTACCTCATAATCTTTGTTCTTATCGCGTTGACANGTTAAAAAAAAAAAAAAAAAAAAAAAAAAAAAATCTTTGTTCTTATCGACTAGCACACCATTTGTTAAACCATCATTACAAAATCTAACTTAATATTCTCCTAAACCTAGCTTGCCTAACAAGCAAACTCTTTCTCTGTTTTTAGGCCATATTCATTGAAGTATACTAAAATGGGATTCTTACGAATTAACTAATAATATTTTGAGTATTGAGATAAGTTAAGAACCCCTAATATTTATTTAGTAAAATTCTTGTCCATTGGAAGATACTAATTTGGGGTTCTAAAAATAAAAAATTTAATTAAACATTAATATTAAACACATTAATATAACAAATAATTAAACAATAATATAACAAATACGTTAATTAAACTTTAAGATAACAAATAATTATTGAAACATACTTGAGATAAATAATTTGTTCCGAATTTTTGCCATAGATGCTCCACCAAATCCGCTTAAACATACAAATAAAATGTGAAATTAAACACATATACTTAAACATTAATATTAATATTAAACACATCAGAAATAATTATTGAAACATACATGAGATAAAAACATATACAATTAGACTGAATTACCAACAAATTTATAATATGCTCAATTACCCGAAAATCAAACCGAATTAAACCAACAAATTTATAATATACTTAATTACTCGAAAATAACCGAATTACCTGAACCAAAATTCACCGAATAACCCGAAACTAAACGAAGATAACCGAACGGAATCATCCAAATTACCCGATCCGATTCGAAATTAATCGAAATTTCGGTTAATTTCAGTAACTTTTCTAAAAAACCGGATTAACCGAAAAACTGAACGAACCGAAATTGTATTCGGTTCAGTCCGGTAACACATTTGAAAACCCGAAAAATCGAAAAACTGAACCATTCCGAACTGACCCGAACCGAATTAGATGCAACATTTTTTGAGTGGCTGACACGTGTATCATAAAAACCGGATCTAAAAATTCTATAACAAGAATTGATGCTTGTGGTTATTTTGTTTTTTCTTTTTTTTAAACTCAAATAATAGGTTAAGAACTTCTTAATATACCCCGATGGGGGTGCTCTTAAGTGAATTGTCTTCTCATGTAAGTGTCCTCATGAACAAAGACAGGATCTTCTACTCTCTCGGATAAATATAAAACTAAAATGTTTTTGATATTTAAGAAAAAGTAATTTCTAGTTAAAAAAGGAAAATCAAATATATTAATATATTTATTAGATATCTATAGAAAAGATTTTGTGTACATTTATATTATATTTATCTAGAAAAAATATATTGAATATTAAGATAATCTTGAGTTGTTATTATTTTTTGATAGATTTAGTTTGGATATTAATAAATTTGGATTTATGTATTTTTTATTTTAATATATTTATTGTATAAAAATATGGAATTCTCAATTAAAATTTAATTAATATATTTCCAACTTTAATTTTAATGAATATTTTTATTTTATTTTTAAAATTGATTTTTCCATGACTATTTTACCTAATTTTTAATAAATTTAAGTTCAAATTATAAAAGTGACTATGAAATAATATTATAAAAATGTTATGATTTTCTTTAGTGGCCTCAACCAATTATGTAATCTAGTTTTTCTATTTACCAATTTAAAAGATTTTTAGACATATTTGAAATAGATTCATCAATGGTTGATACAACTTCATCTACTCTGAATTATTTCGTTTATGTGATACTTTTTCTTCTTCTTATATTGTCTTAAGAAAATCTTTCCGAGAAAAAGGAAACATAGATTTTGATATTTCACAAAAGAAGTAAAGAGAACTAAGATATAAAAAAAAAGTCCGCAACAAAATATCAAAAATTTGAAAACTAGAAAAAAAACTAACAAGAAGACACAAAAAGCAAACCAAAATCAAAGTTTATATAGTATCGTTGTTTTCTACCACGATCCAATCCTCTGTAGGATCTTCCTGTTCAAGAATATCTCTTTTCTTTTCGTCGGAATTATTTGTACCGGACTCTGTTTTCACCCCCACACTAACCTCCTCTTCAAGTTTAACCAAAAGAGATGATGACCGAGGAAAAGGAAGAGGAAGAGAGACAAACTTAGAAGTTTCTAAGACTTGATTTTCACCATTAACTGCAAGCTTTTCAGTCATATTGTCAACGTTAGACGTCACCATAGGAGGAGAGACAAACTTAGAAGTTCTAAAGACTCGGTCTTCACTATTAATGTCAAGTTTTCCAATCATACTATCGACTTCAAATGTCGACATAGAAGGAGAACGCTCGCGTATATCACCAATATTAAACTCTTTCCATGAGATTTTTCCATCCACATAATCATCGAACTTTTTGAAAGTTTCTTTGAAGTCCTTTTTAGACATTGTTTTTAATCTTAAGAGTTAACCTAAGCTGACTTCGTAAACCTCTATATATACAACTTTTAAAAAATCTTTTTCCAGATCGTATGTAACTAAAACCTTAAGTCAGGTTTATCTTCTTTGAAAAAAAGGAAAATTTACTTATATCTTTGTAACCAAGATAAATGTCTTTATCTTTTCCCCTTTTTAGTTATACAAATTAGTAAAGATAAATATGCAACATATATTTAAAAGTTAACGTAAAAAGATAAACACAATATCTGAAACCGGATCCTAACAGAATAACGGAATCAAAATCCGAAGATCATGTCATCAATTAACATTCACTCTCGGTTCGCAATTACAAAGTTTGATGAATGTTGTTTGATAGACACAATGAAGGTCTGAACAAATCACTGAAGACCATAGACGAGTAAAGCTCCAACAGCTCCAAGACCGGCCAATAAACCAATAATGACTCCGATCGGAGGTAATCCTCCTCCTATAGCCTTTCCTGTATTCACATCATATCTGGCAAATCTTTTCTTTGGTGCTATACATTGAGGACATGCGTATGTATCCGGCTGCATAAACAAAACCCTGAGTAAACAATCTTGATACTAAAATCTGCAAATCTACTACCAAAGATGGAGACGTACTTGTTCATCAAAAGGTTTGGGTAAAGTGTAAATGAATCCACAATCAAGACAAATGTGAGTAGCTCTTGCCTGCAAAAGAGAGAAAAAAGTTCAGGGAACCAAAACCAGCTAAGCTTTTATAAAAGGTTCTATGAGATTGCAACTAGCCTTTTGAGTCTCGGTTAACTTCCTCCCAAACCGTGGAGGAGCAGGACGCTTATTTAGTTTCTTGACATCAACTTCTGCTCCTCTGTGTATAATCAATCATCATAAGTTACATCAGAAACTAATCAAATACTTCGACAAGCATCAGAAGGAATTTCAGTTGCTAATAGACAGAGAACTAAACCTACACTTGGCACTTCAAGAAGACTTATCGACCATAACGTTTCACTGATTGTTTGGTATTCCCAATTTCAGAGGAATTAGAACACACAAAACTCATATGCTTTTGAACTTTGATCATTTTAAACATATCTGTTTTCAAAGAGCAGAGGCTACAGCTCTGATAAGATGACCACCAAAATGAAACAAGAGAGGGGAACACACACACACACACCTGCTGACAACAAAGTAGACAGAATCAGGTTTTGCCTGAATTGCTGTTTTAGTAAAACCGAGCTTATCTGCAGGCCAAAGCTCATCTCCAAAGAAGCTGCTTGTGTACAGAACTTGATCTCCAGATTTAAGTCCAGCTTTTGCTGCATTACCACCTCCTTCCACACCCTGAAATAAACAAATAAAAAATCCCCCAATTTACAAACAACAAATTTACAAGAATGCTACTCCATTGAGGAGGTAGTGAGAGAAACTTACGGTGATCACAACTCCACCGCCTTGCTTCTGTCCTAGAGTCAGACCCAACGGTTTGTCTACTTCAACCTCTATTGTCTTCGAAGCTGCTGT
This sequence comes from Biscutella laevigata subsp. laevigata, assembly GCA_900406315.1. Classification (NCBI taxonomy): domain Eukaryota; kingdom Viridiplantae; phylum Streptophyta; class Magnoliopsida; order Brassicales; family Brassicaceae; genus Biscutella; species Biscutella laevigata. Next base: position 2,385 of record OVAU01003875.1, on the reverse strand, counting down.
TCTTGCTTTGATTTCGAATCTTTTCGACACATTTAACCCTCTGATCTTTCTATCGGAGACAGCAAATATCTCTGATACACTCTTCTTCGAATCTTCCAATGAAACTCCCTGAAACCCAGTTTTCTGAGCACAAACCAAAAAAAAGAGAGAGAAAAGATTCATACTTTTATATAGAGCTGAGTCCAAATCACATTCAAGACCCTCCATAAGAAACAAACTTCTATTTGAGAATTCCAAGAGAATGAAAAGAAGAAAAACCTGGGAAAAGAGAGAAGAAGAGGAATGGAGTTTGGGAGATGAGTTTGAAGTTGAAGCAGTTTTGGTGAAGAAGGAAGATACTGTAGCTCCTGAAATCGCACCAGACGTTGTCATCTCTCTGTCTCTTTTTCGAATGCGATCGAAAGAAGAAGCTTGTTTGAGTCTTTATTAGTAAAGATGCAAATGGCTTGAATCTTGATGTTGCATGTGTTTGTGAAGCTATAGAGAAGGATTTAGTGGACGTGTGGAAAGCTTACAAAGAGATAACCTGTTTGTGGTAATCGTAACATTTTCGTGTGCTATACACGTTACTGGTCTTTATCATTTCTATATATTATTTATCAATTTTTCTTTGTTAGAATATAAGTTTGATCCATTAAACATTACTTTAATTTAACAATATGGGCCTAATTGTGAAAAGCCCGTTTAAGGTCCAAAATACACAAACGTTGACTTAACGGCGTTGGACGGTGTGTGATAGGCAGTGAAGTGAGAGAACTTTAAGAAAGTAAACGGAGTTGCACACAAATCGGATGGTATGCTCTTATGTCTCCTCACACTCTTCTCTATTATAAAACACACACAACTCGCTACACAACCATTAATACTCATCCAAACATTATTCTCTCTCTCTATAGATATTTGGTAGTGAATGGCAGCCAAATCAACGACTGCTCAGTTGATCGGAAAACGCATAGTCAACGCCGTTCTTTCACGCTCTGTCACATCTGAGCTCTTCACTTCTCGGTCAGTATCTCTTCCTCTCTCTCTCCATTTTTATTCTTTTGATAAATCATACATCTTTTGTCCACGTTACTGCTCGTAAATTAAATTTGGCTAGATATATGTTATTCTTTTCTAACCTACATACTTGGATTGGTATAGTATAAAAACTAAAATTTACTTCAAAATCACAATTCAAATTTTTATAAAAATTAAAATTTACAACAAAATCAAAATCTAAAATATAGAGTTATTCAGACATGCATAGTCTAAATAGTGGGGTTTTCGATATTTCTAAATCAAATTTATCGTATCCAGCATTTTCAAAATGATCAGCACATAAACTGTAGCCGGATATGTCATATCCAACTGAGTGTAAGATGATAATACTTAAAAAGGACTTTAGTCAATCTTCCACTCATGTTGTGACACGTGTTCTTGTAAAGATTATTACTTTGACCTAGGAGATGGTCGAACCTGCGGGAGGGTCCTCCGACACTTTATAAACATTTTTAACTACGTACTAATAAATAAAATAAACAGAACATGAATCGTTCACCTAATTATTATTTTATTTATGTACATATTAAATACGCATGGCATGAACCTTGTTGAGCCATGTCATATGTTAAAATTAGTGGTGGCCAAATTAATCAAAACCGAAAAACCGAATCGAAACTGATCGAAAAAAAGAAATCGAATCCGATTCGAAATCGGAAAAATTAAATACTATCTAAATAACCGAAATCGAATATGAACCGAACCGAAAACCATGGATATCTGAAATATCCAAACGTCAGTCTAAATATTGAATATTTATTAGTATTTTTTATAATATTTAGTATATTTGTAATGTTTGATATTAATTTTTTAGATATGTAATATACTTTTTAATGTTTTATACTTAATTTTATGTTTATTTATTAGAAAAGTTGAATATTTATTACTGTTTTCCAATCTATATTATATTTTTTTAATTTCTAATATTATTTTTTATAAAGTTAATATGTTTTACGGATATCTGAATCCGAACTGAAACCTGAAGGATCCGAACCAAACCTAAACCGAAATATAAAAATAACTGAATAGATCATCTAAGCCTCAAACCAAAAAACCGAAAACCGAATGAATACTAATTGAACATGAACGGTTACCCGAACGCCCACCCCTAGTAAAAATTAATGGTATTTTGTTCACTCATCAGGAAAACATTTTAAAGTCATAAAATATTTTTCACGTCAGTAAATACTATTACTCAGTAGTAATTTGGAAATTAGTAAATAGGAGTATATAATAAGATATTAAAATAATTCATACCCTAAACTTAACGTATCCCCTATATATTAATAGAGAAGTATTTTTTATGACGTGTCAACACCAGAATCATTTTGTGCCTAAAATGAT
>OVAU01003874.1:0-10636 GCA_900406315.1 Biscutella laevigata subsp. laevigata | reverse complement strand
AGAACATAAGATATAAATTTAAGATATATAAATTTGACAATGAGTTTAAGATATTAAATTTTAAAATATAAATAAGTAGAAAAATTGTGGGCTTGACACGTGGTCTTCAATGCTTATCTTTTAATCAATTAAAAAAAATATAAATGTGTTTGACAATAGGTTTTGATTTCAATAAATTTGACAGATTTTTGTTGGATTTTTATATATTAGATTGAAGTACGATGAATTTCTATCGAATATGACTTTAATGTATTTCAGTGTATTTTGATTTATTAATGTAAAATTAAAAAAAAATTGTAAAACAAATGAAATTAACCTATTCGATTTTTTGTTTTTTTTAGTTATTATTTCAAAACAAATATTAATTTAAATACATTTTCCATTCTTTGTTATTTTTTATATTATTAAACTATTACGAAATATTATAAATAAAAGTTTGTTAGAAAAATATAGATTCTAAAATAATATTTTATATATTTCAGAAAATATAGGACTGAAGTTGAAGAAAAATTATTGAATTAAGATTTGGTTAATTATTTAAATAAATTGTTCAATGAAAATATGAGAGAATATAGGAAAAAAAAATCACCTATATTTGAGAATATAAATGAACGAAATTTGTCAGATTTTTAATGATTTCATATTCACGTGCAAAATCATTCTAGTTTTATTTTAAATATTTGTAAAGTTAACAATAAACTCATATAACATACTAAATATATGTATACTTTTATTTTGCCTATTCATCCAATGAAAAAGTCCATTATAACTTTTTAAGTAGTTAAACCCTGTTTAATAGAATAGATGTATTTTAAATCAACAATATTCTTTCAAATATTTCTTCTGAATTTTTGTTTTTGCATTTTAATGTTTATATATTATCAAACATCATCAAGCAAAAACATTGAAGGAATCTAAAGATCATCAGTTCATCCTCACCATCACCATCACCATCATACATACACATTACAAGAAAACACGCGATAAGGGATTGTAGATGGAGTCGCTCTTTAGCCGCTATCAGTGTAAGAACGATCACAAAGCGACTCAAACGTGTAATCGCTTATCTTGCGTCGCTAATTGAAATAGTCGCTTCGGAGCGCTCTTTTGAGACCTTTGTGCGACTCCCTGACGTAGTCGCTAAAGTGCGACTATATTTAGCGACTCCTGCAGAAGTCGCATATACCCGAAGTCGTAACGTACTCACTTATTTTAGCAACTAATGTGCGACTCGTCAACAGAGTCGCTCATTGTTACGACTCTTAGGGAGTCGCTAAACGTAGTCGCATATATATATGTGACTTCTTTGTTGTAGCTAACCGGAGTCACTCATGGTTACGACTTTAGGGAGTCACTAAACGTAGTCGTATATATATCTGCGACTACGTCGTAGTCGCTAACCAAAGTCGTTAAACGGAGTCGCTACATGTAGTCGCTTATTTTCTGCGACTTTGTTCGTAGTCGCTAAACGGAGTCGCTTTTTATATTATTATTATAATTAATATTATATTATATTATATAATTAATTATAATATCATTAATTTAACAAAAAAAATTTAAAATAAAATAAATTATATTAAAACTTAAAAAAAAAGTTCTTAAGTTTTAAAAAACTAATCTAATCGGCCTCGAGAGGGGTATTGAACGCCCATAATCCCGTGGAGAACTAATCTAAAGGGTCTAGAGGTGCGTCATCAAAGCGTCGAACCAGGCATCTTGCTCTGCAGCCCGAGCTTCTTGTTGTGCGATCTTCTGTTGAGCCGCTCTAAGCTCATCTTTGATCGTCTGGAAATCGGCAGAAGAAGAAGAACTCAAATGTCCGCTAGGGCCGCCTTTGCCCAAAATCCTCTTAAGGCTGCCTACCCCGTAAGCACGACCTCTTTCATCAGCAATAGTAGACTACAAAAAAGAACTGATATTAGCTTAAAAATAAATTGTAGGATTAAATGTAAAATATTAAGTTTTGATATTACCTGAATCAATAATTCATTCATCTGGTCCGGGGTGAGCTCTGCAGGTTGGGAGGTGGCATCCGACGCTTGGTCGGGATCCAGCTGAGTCACCTTCTCATGGAATTTCTTCTGAAGGGTCTCGCAAACCTTCTTCGCCTTTTGATCGATGAACATCCCATCTGGCCTTGTATGCGTCTTATGGAACACATCTGAAATATTGGCCGGTCTTGCTAATTGAACCATCTACATTGAAAATTAAAAAATTAGATTACAAGTTATAATTTTATTTGAAAAACAATAATTAGAATACTTACTAATTCTTGTTGAACGCGCATATTGGATTTTTGGCCAGCCAAATGTTTGTGGGGACCGAGCCTGTCACGGTTCGAATTCTGAGAGTTCGAAGCATTGCTGCCCCTCTCTCGGAATTCATCGGTGTCCCAATGCTTGCACATCTCCTTCCATAAGGCCTCCCTAATCCATCTCGGATGTTTCCCCTTTTACTTCGCCCGGGAAACACTGTCTTTCATCCGACGAATGCAGATTGTGTCAAACTCCTCGCGCACTAATCCCAAGTATAGCGTTGCTAAAATTCTGAAAAATTATGTTAGAAACCGCAAAATTTAATTTTATAACTAATTAAATGTATTTAAATGATTATTACTTACCGTGATCTGGTAGAAGTGCCGGTTTTGGACATGTCTCGGAACTACGGTCCAGCTGTAATATGGACCATCAAATTTGTCCTTCAAGACGAGCGAGATGGCACGAACGAGTACGCCTTCGTCACGATCGAAACTTCAAAAAATTTTAAAATGACAAAAATAATATAAATCATTCTAAATATTAGAAAATCATTCTACATATTGTAAAATAATTCTAAAATAATTTCTAAATTCATTCTAAAATCTTTCTAAAATAATTGTAAACTTATTCGATATATTCTAAAATCATTCTAAAAACATTCTAAATATTCTAAAATAATTTAGAAATTCATTCTAAAATCATTCTAAATATTCTAATATCAATCTAAAATCATTCTAAAAATTATTAAATCATTCTTAATATTCTAAAATGATTCTAAAATTTCTCTAAATTCATTATAAAATCATTCTAAATTTCTCTAAAATTATTCTAAAATTATTCTAAAATCATTTTAAATTTCTCTAAAATTATTCTAAAATCATTATAAATATTCAAAAATTTAGAAAATACCATAGTGTCTTCGGTTCCGGCGCCAGATTGAGAATCTTCAATTTCTCACGGTCCGACATCTGAAGAAGCTCGTCTAACGTGATAGACGATTCAGCCACCGGCGGAGGAACAGAGGCAGCGGCGGCCACCGGCGGAGAGAACCTCCACTTTGGGGATGATCCCGGCCACGGCACCCCGGCCATCGATTGCATCCTGGCTGGAAATCGGGTCGAACCCGGGGATTGTAAGAGCTAGGTTTGCACCAGAGCTCGCGCCCTCACCAGAAAATGGCCGGTGGCGTCGGATTCCGTCGACGGATTCAGATTGAACGTGAATCCCCGACCCAAATTGAAGGAGTTTGATGATTCTCCCAGCGAGCCACGGCTTCCTCGCCGACTGTAGCCACTACCACCACTTCTTCCGGACATAATCAGCGTGAAAATGGCGAAGATTTGAGAGGATTTTGAGAGAAATTTGAGAGAATTCTCTTGAAAATGGCGAAGGAAGAACTGCCTCTCCGAAGAAGAAGATACCGAAAGAGCGACTTGTGTATGGGAAGAGAACCATTGAGCCATTGTAACGAATTCGTTAAGGAATACAGATGATTATATAAGGGTTTTTCTTACTTAATAACTTGTTTGGTTTAAGAGTTTTTAAAAACCATACTCCAAATTATTAAACACCGAGATAAAACCGTACTCCAAATTATAAACCGGGTTTGAGGTTCGATCGAACCTAGGCGTGGTTCAATCGAACCCACTTGATCTTCTTATATGAATCTCAATCTTCTCGCTTCAGTTCGAACAGCTTCGTCTTGAATAAGGTTCGATCGAACTCGGCCTTACTTCTTCTGGGCTTCGTTCCAAGCGGATCTGGCCCAACGGTCTTTGCTCGGAGTGAAGGTTCGATCGAACCATAGGTGGGTTTAATCGAACTGCAGTTTGGACGGGAATGACTTCTTCAGAACTTCATCCAAAAATGCCCAAAACTCTTCCATTCCCGAACTTCCTCTCCAGACCTGTGAAATCTTGAAAGGAGACAAATAGGATTCAAAAGCACATTAATAACTCAGAAAGGGGGTTCAAAATCCCATCAAAGAATGAGACTGAAACCCCCCAAAACAAGACATATCAGCAATATGTGGGTACATGGCACGAACAACAACGTCATGATTGTCCACCAAAGATGATAACAAGTCCCATGGTTGCCATATAAAGGTTTGGAGCCATCCAAGTGAGCAGGGGTCAATCAGTGAAGGCCTCGAGATGATGCGGGTCGGAGTCGAGTTCATTAGGCCGTGAAGGAGCGGTCGGGGCTCCCAAGAGTGATTAGCATCTACCCATGGTCACATGGCATAGTGTTGTCTTATGCCTTGTTCTTGACCTACAAATATGACAAGGTCATGATCAGAGCAATGTAGTTCAAGGCATAGAATCATCAAAATCAATCCCAAGTCAACATAATGAATATCATAACAAAGATTCAAATTGACTAAGAGTAGGGAGAGAGTTGGCTTAACCGGGTGGGTGATGTCTCGGATCATCCCTTGAGAGAGATGTTGTCTCAAGAGGACAATTTCGGCTAGGGCCGTCGAGTAAAGCTCTCTTGGCCGCCAAATGAATGAACGGAGCCTTTAAAGAGCGGGAAGGTCCATCGGTACACGCCTTGTGATGCTCCGAGTCGGAGTCGAGTTCCTAAGGCCATGAGGGAGCAATCGGGGCTCCAAAGAGTGATCGGCATCAACCCATGGCCGCATGGCATAATGCACTACTAAACATTCCTCGGGACCTACAAATACAAAAATGTCATTTGCAAAGGAATGTAGTTCAAAGAATAAGATCATCAACATAAATCCCATGTCAAGATAATTAATAGCATGAAATAATTGCAAATTGACTAAGAGAAGAGATAGAGTTGGCTCATCCGTGTGGGAAATGTCTCAGATCATCCCAAGAGAAATAGAGTGTCTCAAGGTGACTACTTCTTCGCTCCAAGGTGGTAACTATTGGTATGGAGCGATCGAGACAAAGTGATCGGGCGGTCGATCGGTAAGGTCGGGTACGGTTCTTCGGGCCGCCAAATGAATGATTGGGATCTTCCAAGTAAGGCTAGATCCTTCAATGACCAGTTCATGTTGTCCCAGGACTAGTTCGGGATTCGATTAAGATCGAAACTGAGCGCGTGTTGCTCCAAGTGTGGAAGAACTCCTTCTTGAGTTGAGACCTTGATCAAACTCGTCTCCAAAGATGCAACACTTTCTTCAAAACCTGAAACTTCTTCAACTCTCTTTGCAAAGGAATATGGATCAAAGATATCATTAACACAAGTAAGAGTAAAGAGTTTAGGGATATGAATAACCGATTGTGCAGAGATGCCTAGTGTAGGCGATGCAATCGGTTTGATCAAGCGATCGGGCAAAAAGATCGGTTGGCAAGAGCGAGACAGTCCAAATGATCGACTACACAGACAAGCTGTGGTCCGTGGTGTAATGCAGTCGGTAATACGTACTACCAAGCGGTGGAGAAGCTCTTGCTTGTAAACGCCTATGTTCCATCATAGATGCGCTCTATAACATCAAGTAATTGATGCTCCTTAGATGCTCCTTCTCCTTTTCCATGACCTAAAACTTTCCCAACTCTCTTCGCAAAGAAGTGTTGATTTAAACAAATATTAACACAATCATGATTAAGGAGTTGAGGTTTAGAGATAATCGATGGTTTGGATCGATCTATCTTAGATCCTTTGTTCAGTTTGATCAAACAAACTTGGTCCTTAGCATCTTCTTTATCATCCTCTTCCTTGTACAAGTCTTGGATAGAATGGAACCATTGAGAAACAATCTCTTTGGACCGTTTTTCCTTCTTTTCTCTTTTGCTCATAGGCCTTGCACAAAGGATGCCTTTCTTGTCTCATGGCCTTTAGATTCTTGTCGATAACATGCTCCATCCTCTTCTCGAAGTCTTCAAGGAATTTCTTGTATCGAGGAGTGAGTTGGCTCATGAGTTGTTGCATTGACGGTTCTTTGTTGACGTCTCCAACCATGGTACATGTGAGGTGGATCGGTTTAGAGTGACCGATATAAAATTTGCGGAACGGGTACTGACTGGTACCAATGAGGGGGCTGGTGAGAGTTGTGACCGGTATAAGTTTCTAGGAGCTTTCTACGTCTAGTACTGGTGAAGGGATCAGTGAGGTTGACCGGTATGGACCTTGTACTGAAGGTTGCGGCTAAATGATACCAGTGCAGATATCGGTGAGGTTGACCGGTATAGATCACGTACTGAAGATTGCAGCTAATTAATACCGGTGTATGGGGCCGGTCTGAGAGATCGATATGGGCTCTCCGTAAATCGGTAAGAAGGCTACGGGTGATTTAGACCGGTGAGGATAATGGTGAAGGTGACCGGTATTGAACCCGTAAATCTGGACTTTTTCCTCTTGTTCTTCTTCTTCACCTTGTACGAAAGATACTCAAACCAAATCACGAAATCAGCCATTAAAACTTAAAAAGTCACAAACTTGAACACTAAAAACAACTAATCTAAACACCCTAAACACTAATGATAAAAGATTAACAAGAAAGATGCAAACTTTTTATGGCTTTTCTTTTGGATGACTACAAAACATGAAAAATATCAATTTTCTATGGGTTTTCTTGGGGTTTAATGATGCAAACTAACAACCTAACACAGTAGCAACGAAAATCCAACAACAAAGACACAAAACAAACACATAACACAAGATCGAAAGCATAAAGATGCAAACTTTACTAAAAAACTGAAAAATGTGCAAACTTTAAATTCAAAACTGAAAATAAAAGATAGAAGGGATGAAGAACTCCCTGATTTTTTGTGGATCTCCTCTAGGTAGCTTGGTTGTTCTTATACCACGTGATATAACCCTCCCAAAGACTCGAAACCAAGCTCTAACAAGGAGATGAAGATGAGATGATGATGGTTGGAGATATGGGGACTGTGAAGGTGAAATGAAGATGGAAGATAAGTTAGAAGTGAGGGTGAAATGAATGTGAGATGGAGAACGAAAATGGGGAATGAAATGGAACACAAGAGATGTGAAAGTCTCTTGATACACCAAACTTTGGATATGACACACCAAGGGGTTTCAATGGATATGACTCACTATTTAGAGTGAACTTTCAAAATAGAAAAATCTCTAAGCTTTGATAAAAAGAAGAAAGTTGAGTTTACAAAATGAGAAACTAATGCTTATATAGTAAATGCAAATGAATTAAGTGAAACCCTAACAAATGGGTTCAAAAACGAGTAAAGGAAGCATTCTTGCAACATCTGTACCGGTCAGATATGACCAGTATTCACACCGGTATGATCCTTCAGATTCTTCACGGATAAAATGGACGGTTGATGTATCGGTGCTGGTGACCGGGATGAGTGGCTTCGGCTTCCTGAAGCGGATATTGGTCTGGTTGACTGGTATGTACACCGTTATACGGGTCTGGCCACTCTTCCTCTTGAGTAACCGGGTCTTTGAAGGCGTCCCTCGTCCTTCAGGGATTCACACTTAGGCAAGGATGTGCCCATCTTAGCCTCGTTAAAACCTGATTCGGTAAACCCTTTGGAAAAAACCCGAACCTAGGAAAAAGAGTACGAATTCGGGCACCTCTAAGGTGAATCAAGAAATGAGCGGCAAGACTACGATGACTTGAATGATCTCCATTAAGCTTCAAGTATTGCAACTGATATTCAAGTCTCTCCAAGATAGTCTTCCAAAGCGGCTCAAATCCTTCTACCAGCTTGGCTTCAAGCTTGCTCAAAAAGTCTCTTATAGCTCCAAGCTTGAGGCTTATCATGCTTATATCAAGCGAGGTTCAAGCACTCAATCGGAGGCCAATTTCATAGATAGACGGGGTAGAGACGAAGTACGTGGACATAATAGAAATCGAGGACGAGATCAATCTTGAGGGCGATCCAAATCACGTAATAGAGTTACTTGCTATTATTGTGGTAAGTCGGGCCACAAAAAGTGGGAGTGTAGGTTCTTCAAGAAATATCAACAAGCGGGTAATCTCAAGTCATACCGGTTTAACCCTATGAAGAGGTATGAAGATAAGACTACCACTATCGTAGCAGATGTGAATAAAGATGTATATCTCATCGAAGAATGCAATCTTCTAAATATTGCATCTGACGATAGTTCATGGATCGTTGACTCTAGTGCTTCCTTTCATGTTACCCCTCATGAAAACTTCTTCACAACTTATCAGAGTGGCACTTTGGTCATGTTCAAATGGGAAACCAAGGAAGAAGCAAGATCACTGGAAAGGGAGATGTCATTCTTATGTCCAATGTAGGATGTAAGATTACTTTGAAGGATATGAGGCATGTTCCTGACATGCGACTCAATCTCATATCAACTGGAAAGCTCGATGATGATGGTTTTGAAAACCACTTTAGTCATGGCAAGTGGAGACTAACTAAAGGAAGTTTGGTCATGGCTCGAGGAAGCAAAGAAGGATCATTGTATGTGACACAAGCCAAACTTTGAAAGGAGGAGGTCAATGTTACAAGTGCAGACATGGAGTTATAGCATAAAAGACTTGGGCATATGAGCGAGAAGGCTATAAATATCATCGCTCGAAAGAAGCTCCTTCCTGATATGAAAGGTATGTCTCTCGGACCATATTCTGATTGTTTGGAGGGAAAACAACATAGACTCGCTTTCCAGAGATCTTCTACACCTATGAGAGCGAAGCACATCCTTGATCTTGTACATACCGACGTATGCTCTATGTCTGAGAAATCCATTGGGGTGCATTATATTTCTTCGCCTTCATTGATGACCATACAAGGAAAGTATGGGTGTATCTTCTAAAATCCAAAGTNGAGATCTTCTACACCTATGAGAGCGAAGCACATCCTTGATCTTGTACATACCGACGTATGCTCTATGTCTGAGAAATCCATTGGGGTGCATTATATTTCTTCGCCTTCATTGATGACCATACAAGGAAAGTATGGGTGTATCTTCTAAAATCCAAAGTTCAAGTCCTCGATGCTTTCAAGGAGTTTGTAGCCCAAGTGGAATGAAGTACGGGTCAGAAACTTAAGTGTGTGCGATCTAACCATGGTGGTGAGTATTGAGGTCCATTTGAGGCATTTTGTAAAACACATGGAATCGGGATGGAGAAAACGCCACCCAAGACACCACAACTAAATGAGATTGCTGAGAGAATTAACCGAACAGTTGTAGAAAGAGTTCGATGTATGCTATCTCATGCAAAATTACCCAAATCATTTTGGGGAGAAGCTGTAAAGACGAGGGTCGGCATTATCAATCTCACACCATCAGTTCCATTGGAAGGTGATGTACCAGAGGAGGTGTGGTTAGGAAAGAAGGTGTTTTACAGCCATTTGAAGGTATTCGACTGCAGAGCATTTGTGCACATTCCTAAGGATGAATGGGCTAAACTAGACTCCAAGATGAATGAGTGCATCAATATTGGCTCACCAAGAGATGAGTTTGGCTATCGCATTTGGGATCTGATAAACAGAAAAATCATTAGAAGTCGGGATGTTGTCTTCTTCGAAGATCAGACAATTGAAGATACCCAAAGGTCGGAGAAGCCAAAGCTAAGAGTTAGAAGAGGCTTAGATGTTGAGCAACTACATCATGATTCAGAAGAAGCGGTTGAAGATGATGACGAAAATCATGAAGGCGGTATCCCTACCTTAGAACAAGATGGTGACAAGGTAGACAAAGAAAATCAAATGGAGCCACAAGTTGATTCAAACAATCAACCAGGATCCAAGCTAAGGAGGTCCGAAAGAGAAACGAGACCATCAACTCGATATTATCGAGAAGAGTATGTGAATGTTACATATGAGGTTTACCGGATAAAGTCCGAGGAAAATATGACAAAGCTAAGATACAAAGCTCGGTTGGTCGTAAAAGGATTTAACCAGAAGAAAGGCATAGACTTTGAAGAGATACTCTCTCTAGTAGTAAAGATGTCTTCTATTGATGTGTGTGCATTTTAGCGGTTTTATCATTCGGTTTTCATTCGTTTTGCATTAGTTTAAGGATCATTTTAGAGTCCAATAGGTTGCATATTGCAAATCATTGACCATTTTAGGTGAGAGAAGGACCAGATCGAGAACTGAGCAAAAGGAGCAAAAGGAGCAGAAAAACAGGAAAATTGGCTAAGTCCTGGAGCACCTACACCGGGCACCTACACCGGCCAGGTGACCGGTGTAATCCTCCGAGCCAGACCAGGAGCATCACAACGGGCATCCACACCGGGCAATTGACCGATNTTCCGGAACCAGATTTGACCAAGTCATTATTTCCTTATTTTGATTTGTAATTTGGCTTAGCTATAAAAGGGAGCCAAAAACTAAAACCCTAGGGGGAGACTTAAGTTTTATGTTATGTTTGGTTTTTAGTTTCAAGTTTAGATCTAATTTTCTCTCTACTTTTGGTGATTTTCTTATTGGATCTTTGCAGTTTTATTG
>OVAU01003873.1:0-10641 GCA_900406315.1 Biscutella laevigata subsp. laevigata | reverse complement strand
TTTTGGGGTTGAGAAGGTTGTTGATTGCCGTGTATGTGGTGACCCAAATTCTGTCCTTCGTTTCGCTTTCATTGAATTCACCATTGAAGGTACTTTTCTTTCACTTGTTGAGGTTTTCTCAGTACTGTTTATTGACTAATCAAAGAGAATGTTGGTGCAGAGGGAGCTAGGGCTGCTTTGAACATGTCGGGTACTGTGCTTGGTTTTTACCCTCTGAAGGTGCTTCCATCCAAAACCGCTATTGCTCCTGTCAACCCGACTTTCCTTCCAAGGGCAAGTTCACATAATAATGGCTTAACTTGGCATAAATTAGAATAATAAAATCAGTTAAATCAAATTTTAAGCATAATAGTGCNCTCTGAAGGTGCTTCCATCCAAAACCGCTATTGCTCCTGTCAACCCGACTTTCCTTCCAAGGGCAAGTTCACATAATAATGGCTTAACTTGGCATAAATTTGATCAGTTAAATCAAATTTTAAGCATAATAGTGTTTTCTTGTTCCAGTCTGATGATGAACGTGAGATGTGTGTGAGGACTGTGTACTGTACCAACATTGACAAGCGGGTAAGTTTGATTTCATTTACCATTTCTTTGAAGAGTTCCTACATATTATGGAAACCGTTAACTGCTAATGTATTGAAGAAACTAACTTTCATTGAACTACTGTTTTCTTAAATTTGCAGATCACTCAGACTGACTTGAAAAGCTTCTTTGAGATGCTTTGCGGGGAGGTAAAGGATTTGGTTTGAAGTGTAACATCTTGTATATGCTTTAATATATTTGTGTGTCAATCGTTTTTAGTTTTGCATATATTTAGGTTCATCGTCTGAGGCTTGGAGACTATCACCACCAAACCCGCATTGCTTTTGTTGAGTTTGTGCATGTAATTCTCTCGGCCTATTCTTTTCAATTACAGTGTTTCCCGTTTTGGACATTAGTTTTATCGATGGAATAGTTTCAGANCCGCATTGCTTTTGTTGAGTTTGTGCATGTAATTCTCTCGGCATATTCTTTTCAATTACAGTGTTTCTCCCGTTTTGGACATTAGTTTTATCGATGGAATAGTTTCAGTTGCTAGTTAATGCTTCTACTGTTTTAACGAGGATTATCCCTTCTAACTTGGTATGTTTTAAAGACTTGTCTCTAGGCTTCTTAGAATGTGAAGAGTTAAATGCATAAACTCTAATATAAAGCTTTACTTTGAATTTGTTATCTTCATCTATTGAGTAATGATTGTGAGTGGAGATTAATAACTTTGCTATGTTGTCTCAGGCGGAAAGTGCAATTTCTGCGCTGNTCTAATATAAAGCTTTACTTTGAATTTGTTATCTTCATCTATGGAGTAATGATTGTGAGTGGAGATTAATAACTTTGCTATGTTGTCTCAGGCGGAAAGTGCAATTTCTGCGCTACACCGCAGTGGTATTGTCTTGGGCTCACTCCCAATAAGGTAATTATTGCAACATCATCTAATTTTAGTCTCTTATTCTATCCTTTAATGCCAAACTTTGAATGGTAGATTGTAGTTTTAGGCGTTGTTGAAATCAAACTTGATATTGATCAGTAGAAAGTAATGAAAGTGTTAGCTCAGATTCTCGATCTGGCTCTCTCTTAACTCTGTTTTACATCCGTTTGCATCAAATATGATAATCTTGTGTTCATTGTTGTATTGGTTATGTTGTTTTCTGAAGGGTGAGTCCATCAAAGACACCAGTAAGACCAAACTTTCCTCGCACTGAGTGAAATGATCGCAAAACTCCACGTGAAGTCCAAAAATAGATATATGTAGAAAGAGAGAGAGAGAGATGAAGAAGTCTAAAGAGGGAAGGTACTTGAGGCGTTTTGTGTTTATATTTTGAATCTTTTTTAGTTATATTTTGAGAGTCTTCTACGCAGTCCGCAGAGCCTGCCCGGTATCTTTGAACCAACTCAGAGAACTTTTGGTCTAATCTTTCTCCTTTCTATAAGACACGAGATTGGATTTTTTCGTTTGTTGTTGAAATACCTTTTTTGGTTATCTTTATGAATTATTTAAGACATTTGCTGCAATTCCTCTCTTGGAAAAACAAAAATTGCACTCTTAATTTTGGCTCTTGATTTTGAGCTGGATCTTGTATAAATTCTGGGCTCCCTTCATGTGTCTTGGACCTATGTAGTATGCTGCCAAACGCTAATCCGAAATGAAATATCCAAATTCGACCCGAAAAATAAAATTAACTAGATAAATGTTCTACATATGAATCTAAATCTCCAAAATCCGAACCCAATTCCAAAACGGCCACTGTAATGCTAGACGCAATTGCGGGAATGTGTCTGGTCGAGGGACATAGACACTTTAACCATATGGTTACACATTTACAATTTTTTTTGACAAAATATGCATCACGAGGATTTGAATCTAAATGGTTCGTTAGAAATAATTTATAGAGCCATAAAACGAAAAGAGTAAATACACAAAATGATGAGAAACGAGTCACACTGCCGACGTTTTAGTGGTTTGAAAAAGAAAAAAATGATAATGCGAAAGAAGCGAAGAAACAGCTTTCTGCACTCTCGAGAGATGCATTTCACATTCTTTCATGTTTTACAATAATTCCTTTTATTTATTTTCTGACACAAAAGCATGCCCCCTACCTACTAGCTCTCTCTATTCCTTCTTTTGTTTCGTTTTATCTTTATTTTCGGATTTGGCGTTATTCTTTGAGTTCTCTTCTTCTTATTCCAACAATCTTCCTCTTTCTCGGCTTTTTCAGGTACAAACAAACACTATATTAATGGATTGTTTTGGACATTGTTTTGCTTTTTGACCGTTACTTGTCATGTTTGCTGCTTTAAACTTATGTACATAATAATACATTATGTACTTCTTTAACCCAAAATACATACATCTTCCGCTTGTAGAAATTAGGGGTGGACATTTCTGATCACAGTTTAGTTATAATCTATTCGGGTTTTGGTTTTTTATGTTGAGGTTTAGATGATTAATTCAGTTATTTTTTTATTTTTCGGTTAGGGTTTGGTTGGATTTAAAATATTCGTCAAATATAATAAATATATTATAATATAAAAATAATATAAAAATTTAAAATATATATTAAACATTGAAAATAATAATAAATATTCAATAATTTTTCTTATAAATAAACAAAAAATTAAGACTATACATTAAATATATATTACAAATCTAAAACTAAATACTTAAAATATATAAAATATTAAAAAAATACTAATAAATATTCAATATTTAAGCTTAGGTTCAGATATTTCAGGTATTCATATTTTTTTGTTCTGTTTCGGTTGTTTCGACAGTGAAATTTTCTATCCATTCAATTTTTTTATTTTTGGTTTCGATTTGGGTTCGATTTTTTCGATCGGTTTCAGTTTGATTATTCGGTTCCGATTTATTTGTTCAGCCCTTGTAAACATACTAAACAAAATAATACGAGGATACTAAACCGACAAGAATATATCATAAACTATTGAACACAAAACATCAGTACAGATCTTAGTCTCGAGTTTCACTTCTTATAGTATTTAACAAATCAAAATAATTGTAATGCTCTCAACTTTCTTATTTAATATTGGGCAAGCTAAAAGGTTCCTGTTCTCCATAAAGGAGAGTACTGTTTATTCTTAACTAAACCATTCCTTATATCATCTACTACCACTCCCACTGCTAATATTTTAAGTATACAAGGTTGATCTTGATGGTGAAAACCGGCGGAAGTTCGTGGTTCACGGTGGTTAAGAATGTTTTCCGGTCGCCAGAGAAGAAATGTCACATAAGTAGAGATCGTCGACAAGACAACGACCTCGTCGAAGAAGATGAAGAGGAAGAACAGCAACAAACGGTACTTGCTTCAAACTTGAGTTTTATTTATCTTCATTATTAATTCATACTATATAGTAAATTAATAATTACATGTATGTATTAGACAGGCATTATAAACAAATCTTAAAAACTGGTTTTAAATTTTGTAAACTGACTTGAAACTTGGAATTTTGGGGATTTTACATCTTACTTTTAGTAAATAAATTATACATATTTATTTAAATAATATGATAATTTGATTTGTGAAGACGAGAGGAAAGCGAAACTGGCTATTCAAGAAAGCTTCTTCTACAAACGACGTCGGAATAAACATTAAAAACGCCGGCAACATCATCTCTACGGCGGAAGAAACGGAGAAAAAAACATCTCCGGCAGCCAAGGAAGCCGTCTTTTTCAGTCGGACATCAATCTACCTCAGAAGACACTTGGCTGCTATTCTCATTCAAACAGCTTTCCGAGGATGTCTGGTAAGAACAAACATACGTAACTCCAATCTTACTAAAAACTGAGGTTTCTTTGTTACAGAACTGAGTTTGATTTTGATGATGACTTTTAACTCAAGGCACGAAAGGCATTTAGGGCCCTAAAAGGAATTGTGAAACTACAAGCTCTAGTGAGAGGCCACAACGTTCGTAGACGAGCTAGCATTACTTTGGTTCGTGTCCAGGCTCTGGTTCGGATCCAGTCACGAGTTCTTGATCACCGTAAAAAAGTCACAATCAGTCCCGGAGACGAAACTGCCTTGTCTCATACTTTCTCCAAAAAGGTTCAGTCAATCATACATCATAGATTCCATTATTATTCATTTAGTTTATTACTTATTACGATTTTGCACTAACAGATGTGGAGAACCAAAACGAGAGAAGCTCATAGTGAAAGCGAATTAGAAGAAAAAAGATCAGGCAGGTTAAACCGGTTTGGTTATAAAGAAACCGGAAGGAGAATGTCAACTGATCAGACTGTGATTGAACCAGTCAAGATAGTTGAGATTGATACGTATAATACATACCGAACGCCACGTGGGAGTTCTTGCGTCACAAGGCAGGCTCATTCAATACCAAATTACATGTCTAACACTGCCTCAACCGTGGCTAGGTTCAACCGGCCAGTAAGCGTACCAAGGCTGAGATCAGACCGGATCAGTTTAGATAACAACGAACCGAGGATAAAACTGGTTAGAAAGCGATTGTCATTTCACAAAGACACTCCGGAATCACATGGTTACTTTTGGTACGACAAGAGAACGGATGGATTGTATTAAATTAATCAAAATCGGTTTATTGGCAGTTTGATTGAACCGGTGACGATTATATAGATATTTTATTTTATGTGTATTTGAATTGACCTTAATTATTTTTTATTATCTCCGCAGCAACACAGAATAGTTATCAAATTTAGACTACTTCAATGCTAAAAAACAACGTGACTATTTCAATTGTCCGCAATTATGTACCAAACCGGTAATTAAACCGGTTTGCTTACGCGTTTTTCATGCACAAATGGCTGTGAGGTAACTGTCAAATTCTTAATAATTTAAAGATTTGTTTACACATAAATACAAATTATTTACCTTGAATTTCGATGATATCAAGATGTGATAATGGTTTTTGAATTGTCCGTTTGTTATTAAAAGCTAATTTTATCAGAAAATAATAATTACCCGAGATAACACAGAAACTGAAATAATTAATTTCCCACGTCACTAACGCTCACGTGGGTATTTACGTTTCGTCCGGTGTCGTTTTAGGGCATTGAAAAATATTTGAACTTCTTGATTTAATGAGTTTTTTAATGGTCGGCTTAATTTTTTTTCCATATCGCTCGTTTAAACATTTTGTTGGGGTTGATCTCTGAAGCTTACTATTCAACTTCGTCTCCTCACCGTCCGATGCTTTGACATTTTACCGATCAATTAGTTTTGACTTCAACAAGCCGGCAACGATGGGTCATTGTTACAGCCGGAACATTTCCGCCGTCGAAAATGACGACGACATCCCTGCCGGAGTCGCTCAGTTTCCAAATCGGACTGATATCAACCACCAGACTACAATTCCCCAGTCTCCGACTGCGTCTGGTTCTTCCGAAGTCAACCCTTATACCATTAGCCCATTTCAGAGTCCATTGCCGGCGGGAGTAGCTCCGTCTCCGGCGGGAACGCCAGGTAGGAAATTTAAATGGCCGTTCCCGCCTCCTTCACCTGCAAAACCGATTATGGCGGCTCTGAGGCGGAGACGAGGTGCGGCACCGCAGCCTCGAGATGGTCCGATCCCTGAGGATAGGGAGGAAGTCGATCACGCCAGAAACGGCGGAGGCGGAAGCAGCGGAGTCGGAACCGGGGGGAGGTTAGATAAGAATTTCGGGTTTGAGAAGAATTTCGGAGGGAAGTATGAGCTCGGGAAGGAGGTTGGTCGAGGGCATTTTGGTCATACTTGCTGGGCGAAAGCGAAGAAAGGAAAGATCAAAGGGCAAACGGTAGCAGTCAAAATCATCTCTAAAGCTAAGGTTTTGCTCTCTCCTTCTCTCTCTCTCTTGCTAGCTCTCATCTATAATTGGAACATATATTATTATATATTAGTTACTGTTTCATCAAACATAATCACTGTTCCTACAAATCTCTGAAATGTAGGAATGTATCTCACTTAAGTTTAAAATTGCCAAAATTTTGATAAGTCTTTGATACATTGTGTCAAAGATATATGATGGTGAATTGGATTTGTGATGTTTCAGATGACATCAACTTTATCAATTGAAGATGTTCGTCGAGAGGTCAAATTGCTGAAAGCTCTGTCTGGGCATATGCATATGGTTAAGTTCTACGATGTATTTGAGGACACGGATAATGTCTTTGTTGTTATGGAGTAAGTATGTCTCTTTCATGCTTCATGTGAATCAGAATTGTGTTTGCCTTCCGGAAATATATGACTATAGTCTCCTTGTGTTTAAGATTTGGAAGATTAGAGGTGTAACAGGAATAGAAGTATGAGAAATTTAGGAAATGAGTTTGATTCAAGATATTGATATTCGAACCCTCCCTCCAATTTGATTCCAGGTTATGCGAAGGTGGAGAGCTATTGGACAGGATTTTATCGAGGTTCCGTTTTTCTTTTTGTGTATTCCACCTTATATTTTTAGCACACTCAGGTTAATTTGTTAGCTTTTATATTGTATAAACTTGTACTGTCTATATCTTACTGCAGAGGTGGTCGATACCCGGAAGCAGATGCTAAGCGTATTCTTGTGCAGATTTTATCTGCAACTGCTTTTTTCCATCTTCAAGGTGTTGTGCACCGTGACCTGAAGCCGGAGGTACACATTCTGCTTATACCACTGTACAAATATCATAAGTCTCTGTTGCTTGTTTCTTAAACAAATCATATACTCTGTGTGTGTCCAGAATTTTCTCTTTACCAGCAAAAATGAGGATGCAGTACTCAAGGTCATAGATTTTGGTTTGTCTGATTTTGCTAGATTCGGTAATGATCTATTTTTATGTTCTTGTTTCTTATACATGACTGGGATTCTAGAGTTTCTCTTGGGGACTAAGGATGGAATTTTTGTTTCTGGTGTTAATATTTAATCAGATCAGCGTCTCAACGATGTGGTGGGAAGTGCATACTATGTTGCACCTGAGGTACTCCACAGATCTTACAGCACTGAAGCAGATATATGGAGCATCGGTGTCATATCTTACATATTACTCTGTGGAAGTAGACCCTTTTACGGACGGACTGAGTCTGCAATTTTTCGCTGTGTTCTTAGAGCGAACCCTAATTTTGAAGATTTGCCATGGCCTTCCATATCACCTATTGCCAAAGACTTTGTGAAAAGGCTTTTGAACAAAGACCATAGGAAAAGAATGACAGCTGCTCAAGCTTTAGGTATGTTCTTTACCAGCAATTTTAAGACCAGAGACATTGATATGTGAAATTGGTTAACACGAGTGTGATTAAAAATTGCAGCTCATCCATGGCTTAGAGATGAAAACCCTGGTATGCTTCTGGATTTCTCAATCTACAAATTGGTCAAGTCTTATATCCGTGCATCACCTTTCAGACGTGCAGCACTTAGGGTAATTGCCTAATAACTTTCACACGTATCTTATCTTTAATCCTTGCAAATATGATCACGGATGTGACAAAGTGGATCAGATCGGTTATGTTATCTGGAGTCTCTTAGATCTTGTCACGAGTTTTAACAATTTTCTTAGGATTATGATCACATTCTTCATTCACGCAATAAGTAAAAAGAAGAGACTCTCAAATGAAAAACATTATCTCAGTTTGTTTGATCCTAACTTTTGTTCTTGTTAGAGTTGATTATCCAGTGTCTTGTCATATACCTTAATGTTGCTGTCACTTGTTACGCAGTCTCTATCCAAAGCTATACCTGAAGAGGAGCTTGTGTTCCTTAGAGCACAATTCATGCTCCTGGGACCAGAAGATGGAGGCTTGTATCTACACAATTTCACTGCGGTCAGTGGCTGATATCTACACTCATATTTCCTGGTCCAACAAGAGCTTTTAATGGGTGTGAATCTAACCTTTTTCCGATCCCTGATTAGCAATTCAAAACTTGTGGTAAAGTGCAGGCTCTAACAAGATATGCTACGGATGCTATGATTGAATCTAGGCTTCCTGACATATTAAACCTGGTAACCTACTAACCCATCCACCTTAGGACTCTTATCGTTTTTCTAGTCTCTGTAAAATTACATCTATAAAACTATTTTCTCCGTTTGTCAAATGAAGATGCAACCCTTGGCACATAGAAAACTGGATTTTGAAGAGTTTTGCGCGGCTGCAGTCAGCGTTTATCAACTAGAGGCTCTTGAAGAATGGGAACAGATTGCAACTATAGCATTTAACCACTTTGAAAATGAAGGAAGCCGAGTCATTACTGTCCAAGAACTTGCTGAGGTACATAAGAACTACAATACATCACCTCTGAAAATCTGTAAGACTGCTATATTTCGCATTGAATGTTTACGCATATGTAGGAAATGTGTTTGGGACCAAATGCGTATCCTGTGCTCAAGGATTGGATACGGAGTTTGGATGGGAAGCTGAGTTTTTTGGGATACGCCAAGTTCTTGCATGGTGTGACTGTTCGAAGCTCAAGTTCGAGACCTATTAGGTGAATTCTAACTTGCAAATAAAACTAATTATCTAAAACATGATGTTGGTATACTGTCAATTGAAGGCAAAAGAGTACAGTACTTCTTTTGTAGTAAGCATTTTGTTTCAGGAGGAACCATTCCAAACCAAACCAAACCAAAAGAAAAAAATAGTTCTGTATTTTTTTTTTTAATTTCCGGTTTGTATAGAAGGTATTGAATGGTTTCTTGTGGTTTGGTTCTGGTTTTGTTTCCTCTAAGCAATGATATTGGAGGTGTAATAAATTAAAGGTATATATACATTAAAAAACTTTAGACAAAACTTTATGCTAATTAAGAATACTAGGAAGATTAACCTTTTTTGTTTGTTGGCCAACAAGTTATATTAAAAATGTGTTTAATTAGCGAGTTATTATTCAAGGGATTGAATTTAGTAATCCAACATATGCACTTCTACATGTTTCCATCTAGATTTTTGACCTTTTTAGTATACATCATGTGTTTTTTCTTTTCATCTTTAAGGAACCAAAACTTGTATATTCTTAAAATCTATCATATAACTAAGTGTGATTGCGATTGAATTAAATGAACTTGCGTTTACAAATTTACGATTCTTACAAAACATATGTTCATTGAACATTCCCACCAAAATAGAGGTTTAAAGTGAATTAAAGACCTCTCCTCTTTCCTCAAACCTAGCCGCAGCCTTCGCATTTGATCTTCTCTTCCTCTTCCGCCGGTGGCTTCCACGACGTCGGTCTGAGGAGGCCCTTGTCGTGTCTCTCTCTTGTAAAGCGGTATACAAAGCTTTTTGTGCCTTGCATGTCTCTTCCACAGATTCTTCCTCCCATCGTCTCCCTCTTTTGCTTTGGGCCTCTTCTTTTCCGATCAAAGCTTCTCTGACAACGGGCATCTCTTCTCCTTCCATCACCGAGGTTAATCCATGCACACGACTCTTGTTGGTCTTGCGCTCAATTTCCGAAGAGGCAGATCTGGGATGGAGGTTTGGGGGTTCGGTATGCGATGGTTCAGCTTCTCTCGGGTGAGGATCCGGACCGGAGTTGATTTGGTGGTTTATTGAGAAGCAGGATTCGAGCTCTAATGAAGGATAGATCGGATGGTTTAGATCTTGTGGGGATCTTATGCATGTGTTGATTTTCTGTCTCTATTCGGGATATTTCGTTCGGGTATGGATTTCAGTTTTATGTCTCGGATTTTGGACTTGTTAATCTTTTTCCGTTAATGGGTTTAGACAGTTATAATTTCCTTAAGATAGGTTTGGTTAATGTTAGTAACTCATGCTTCATACTTCTTCATGGTCTGTTTCTTCTCAACAAGAACTAAAAATCAGATTATGCTGTGATCTGAATAGTTGCGCTCTTCCTCAAGCTATCGAATTTGGTTCGATATATCTTAGAAAGGATTCCTACTGCTTCGAGAGGCGTTTGCTTCCTAATTTTCGAAGTCTATTTCATCACAACGGGATAGAACGAATGAGCCATAAGTTGTATTTGAAGTTTGTTATTTTAATGTTTATCAGATCTTTGTAACCCTCTTTGAATACATATATAAATCTCTTGAGTCAAAAAAAAGTGAACTAAAATTTGATTTTTTTTAATCTGACTAGGAGAGAACCCGCGCATGCGCGGGTACCGTTTATATCTCTTTTTCTATAAATATTTTTAGCTGAATTTTA
>OVAU01003872.1:0-10641 GCA_900406315.1 Biscutella laevigata subsp. laevigata | reverse complement strand
TAGGTTTGAAGAGCATGAAACATTTCGTGGGCAAGCAGAATATTATCCGATATTAGTTTCCCCTAACAAAAGCTCCTTGTGCTGGTGAAATCAGGATTGTCAGAATCTCTTTAAGCCTTGAACACAAAATCTTTGAAGCAATTTTGTAGAAGACAGAGCATAAGCTAATTGGTCTGTAATCTTTCATTCTTTCAGACGGTGTCTTCTTTGGAATTAAGCTGATATGAGTGAAGTTCCATCATTGGGGCAAAATACTAGTAGAAAAGAAACCTTTCACAGAAGCAACAATATCATCACCAATGATGCTCCAGTAAGTTTTCAAAAAATGGCCAGTCATACCATCTGGACCAGGAGACTTTTCTCCATTTATACTAAAAGCTGCCCTACGAATCTCAAAGGAGGTAACAGGAAGAGTAAGGCGGACATTCATAGAAGCAGTGACTCTGATGGGAAAAAGATTAGTGTTTAATTTCTGTTTTTCGTCCCAAAATCCTTTTGGACTTTCCCGCGTTCCCGAGAATATTTGTAATTAAAAACTAAAACGAATTTCCGCGCTCCCTTTTAGAAATTCTTTAAGTTGAGTTCTTCACCTAAATCAGACGGAAGACGAATCGAATCCTATTATTCGAAAACCCTAAGAAATTGAAGACGAAATGTCGACGTGGAAGTTACTTTCCGATCCAAGCGGCGATGTTTGCCGGTGGGAAGTCTCCGGCCGGATTCTTAAGTCCGACTCCGATTTCACTCCAACTACGTCTCCTCTACCTTCCATGACTGATATCTTGCTCCAGCGTGAGTTTTCTTCGTTTGTTCTTTCTCTGTCGATTCATTTTTCATTTGACGCGGGATATTTAATTCAGGATGCTCGAAGGTTATAGAACGAGAAGAAACGATGCCTGGGGAAATCACAATGTTTAGGACTGCGCTGGGGAAATCTGTAGCTTTGAAAGAGACTTCGATTGCTAGAGCCAAATCCCTTTTAACAAATGACATGGCTTACTCTTATTCAGGTTTCAGTTATTTCTGATTGAAAAATAACCTTCTGATGATGACAAGGCTTCTTAATCAGGATATGATTTAGGTCAACTAATTCTTTCGATTTAATAAGCGGTGTTTACCATCTAAGAGTTTTATTTTCTTGGATATGATTTTCGGTGAATTAATTGTTTTCTAAATTCTCTTGAAAGTTTTGCATGTTATTCGATTGAATGTAAGGTTTTGCAAGAGGTGTTTGTCAACTAAGAGGGTTTCAGATCACAATAGAGAATACCCAACTTAATATTACCGATATGGGTAAAGGCATAATCCTATTCTTGACTACACTTAGATTTTCTGGGCTAGAATGCTCAAGTCTTCAAAAGAGAGAAGTGGAGACACCTGAAACTTTGTTAAAGTTTTGTTCTATTCTTGGGGGTGATAATATGTTTGACTCAAGTGTGTTATTATTATCTCCTCTTCTCTTAATTCTTGTTTACATCACAGTCGTGTGCACATTTATATCTCAACTTCTTTTGCGTGATTCCATTTTACTTATAGGCTACTTCTTTGTGGTTATTTCTTAACGCAGTGGATATTATTTTGTTTTATTTTGTAGACAACGTTCGTCTCGGGGAGAGTGGTTTTGGTGTTCCCAACACTCTTCGTCAGACAGCAACTAACAAGAAGGTTAACGTATCTTCTGAGGGTTTGGCAAGAGCCAAGGTTTTGTTAGGAGTAGAAGGAGATGATTTGAAAGGACATAATCACGTGTTGCAGTCGTCTTCTTTTCATCAGCAAAACGGGTGGTCTGGGTTAAAAACTCCTGAAGAGTTTGATGCTACAGTGGTTCAGCATCATTCACGAATTCCAGGAAAATATGAGGATCATGTTACTGGAAAGAGATCTGAAATCTTAAATCCATCTTTAAAGCTGCCTTCAACAAAGTTTCAGACTGCTGATGGAAAATCATTGTCAGTGTCAGTTGAGGCATTACAGCGTGCCAGAAATCTTCTTGGGGACCCTGAGTTAGGGACTTTCTTTGATGATATAGCTGCAGGTGATCACTTTGTTACACCACAGAACCATAAAAGGTTAGGTGATATTGCTCTATACAATGGAAGTTGTAGCACAGGCTTTATTGAACATGACGTAAAGTCGAGCAACAAAAATACGCCGAATAGTTTTATATCTCCTTTTCGGTCATCTTCAAAGCAATTTATATCTCCTCTTCGGTCATCTTCAGGGTGTAATTTGATAAAGAAATTTGATGAGGCTGTTGATAAGACAGACTGTTCTCTGAATATTACTAAACTTGCTACACATGGAGTATCAAACGACAGGTCTTTAGCACTAGATATGGCAGTGAATAATTCCAAGGAAGATGATTTCATTCCAAGAGCTACAAAGTTTGGGACGCCAGCTAACCAGCCATTTCTTGATTTAACAAATCGCAGTGAAACAGCTTATGCAAACAATAAACAAGACAGTACCCAAAAGAAAAGACTGGCAAAGACAGTCTTTGTTTGTCCCTATAAAAGGCCAAGAATTTCTTCCTTTAAAATTCCCTTAAAGGAAAATATTCGACATTCTTCAAGTGGTAAAATATTCAGGAATTCTGTATGGTGTTTTTGTTTATTTTTCTTTATGCAAATTAACTTGGTTGATTCTCAGATTTATAATTTCGTTAACCTATCTATTTTCAGGTTTGTCTGTCGTATCTTCTGATACACTTGATCCCAAAGAGGTGCTTTCTACTAGATATCCAGAAAGGTCTCCAAGAGTATATATCAAGGATTATTTTGGAATGCATCCATCAGCTACAACGAAGGTAAAATCTTTTTCACTACACATGTTTCAGAGATTTTCATATATACCATTTTGTTTTTCTTTTGCTCAAACCACACTTATGGGGTGGTTTTAGATGGATGATGTGCCAGACCGTGTCAGAAGAATCAAATCAAGTACTGCAGATAAATATGTCTTCCGTGATGAGTTTTCCACACATGTGGTTGGAGTTGAAGCCTTTCTTCATATGTTGGCTAAGTCTGGTGCTTCCTTACAACATGCATCTAGAAAGTAATTTCTTTGTCCATCTTATTTGGCTACTACAGTATATTAGTAAAGGTCTACTAAATCTTGCATACGACTCTTAATTTACAAGATTAACCATCTATCACCGTATTATAAATACACTAGGTGGGTCACTAATCACTATAGGTGGATAGTCTGGAAACTTGCATGCTACGAGAAATACTACCCAGCAAATTGCAGAGGAAATTTTCTGACGATCACCAATGTTCTCGAGGAACTAAAACACAGGTTTCCTAATCGCCAAACACAGCTCACTGTTATTTGAGCTGATGCAAAGTCTAACATGGTTATTCTACTAACATAGATATAAGAGGGAGGTCAATCATAGTCATTGCTCTGCAATCAAGAGGATTCTGAGTGGTGATGCTCGAGCTTCTTCAATGATGGTGCTCTGCATCTCAGCTATATATCCTAAGACTGACAATGGTTTTGATAGTGGCAGCAATATGAAAGTAGAACTCACTGATGGGTGGTATGAAATAGCTATTTTTGTTCGGTCACTGGTTTTCTTGTCTCCTTTCCACTTGATTCTTTTTTTTTTATAAATCACAGGTACTCGATTAATGCTGCTCTAGATATCATGTTGACAAAGCAGCTGAATGCTGGTAAATTGTTTGTCGGGCAGAAGCTTCGAGTAAGTTATTTTCCTGCAAGGTCTGACCTTTTTATTTGGCAATATATTTTATTGAGTTAGATCACTGACATTCTTATTTCTTCTGTGAAGATCGTTGGTGCAGGACTTTCTGGCTGGACTGCGCCAACATCACCTCTTGAGGTTTTTATATCTTACATGTTTTTATTTGAGTTCTTTAAACTTTTGCTGTTGGTTTCTTCACGATTCCATACTACTGAACTTTCAGGCAGTGGTTTCAAATACAATCTCTATGTTGTTGAATATTAATGGGACATACAGAGCTCTCTGGGCAGACCGACTAGGTTTCTGTAAGTGGTTTCTACTTTATGCTGTTGAACTCAAAACATCTTATGAATTGTTTATTTTATAATGGTTTTGTGCTTTCATACTGTTTTCATTATTTGACTCTCTTTGGAAATCTTCTGCAAGGTAAAGAAGTTGGTGTCCCTCTGGCTTTCAACTGTATCAAGTGCAATGGGGGTCCAGTGCCTAAAACCATAGCTGGTATCACACGAATATATCCTATCCTATTCAAGGAAAGGTCAATACAAATTCTTGCCTGTCAATGCAACTTGGTCACCTGTATACTTCTGGTTAAGACTTATGTTTGCTTGGTGTATATAGGTTAGCTGAAAGGAAGTCGATAGTTCGATCAGAGAGAATGGAAAGTAGAGTGATCCAGCTACATAAACAAAGGCAAGTGTGCTAGTTGGCGAGTTTCCATTATAACTATAGAGTTTTTGTAACATTTATTTTGTCAATTTGGCACATCCATTTCTTGTCCGAGTGTCATGGGTAACTAACTCATCAAAGTTTAGAAATGTTCTGTTAAATACATTTTGGTTTCTAAGTAGTCAGTATTTGGGACAGACAAACATCTTGTACTTATTAGAAAATCTTCTGGCCTTCTGAAAATGGATGGATTTTTCATATTCAAAAGTCTTTCTTACTTGGTTAACAGCCAAGCTAAAACTGCAGTTCCTCATGGTTAATTCTCATGGTTACTTTCCTTTTTTTTTCTTTTTTCTGGTTCTTGCCGTAGGCGTTCAGCTCTAATTGAGGATATTATAAGTGAGTACGAGAGAGGAATCACCGGTGTCCACAACCAAAATGACACTGACAGTGAAGAAGCCAAGATCTATAAGCTGTTAGAGACTGATGAGGAACCTGAACTCCTCATGGCAGATATGAGTGCAGAGCAGTTGGAATCTTTCAATACATATAAAGCAAAATTAGAGGTAGTATTTTGTTTGCTTTTCTTGATAGATGGTTTCGCGCTTAAATTAGTCTTTCAATCTGAACTTCAGGCAGCCAATCAAACACGGATGAAAAAATCAGTGGAAGAAACTCTGGAACATGCTGGCTTAGGTGCAAGGGATGTTAGCCCATTTATGAGGGTTAGAGTTGTTGGAGTGACGAGCTTAAGTTATGAAGGAGAACGCCAACCTAAAGAAGGCATAGTAACAATCTGGAATCCCACGGAGAGACAGGTACATTAAAATGCCTATATTCAAATGTCTAAAAAGCTTGTCCATATGATCTTTAGATGTAATCGTAAGCTTGTATTCCATTAGATTCTTAAAAAACAGTTATCATTTCCTACTTCTACGGCAGAGAACCGAGCTGAAGGAAGGGAAAATATACATAATGAAAGGGCTAGTACCAATAAACGCAGATTCAGAAACACTTTTCTTACATGCCAGAGGGTCTAGCTCAAGATTTCAGCCTTTGTCTTCAAAAGCTTCAGAAAAATTTGAGTAAGTTTCGTGTACTCTCTATCTTAGAAAGCCAAATCTATGTCATCCATTTGTTTTTTTAACTTCCCCTGTGTTTCAGGCCCTTTTTCAACCCTCGTAAACCTATCTCTTTGTCAAATCTTGGTGGAATCCCTCTTTCAAGGTTATTAATTAAAAAAAAAAAAACTATTTCCAACATTTAGTTTTGATAATCTATAACCTAACATCTCTTATATTCCCCTTCAGTGAATTTGATATCGCTGCTTACGTGGTATATGTTGGAAACGCATACACTGATGCTCACCAAAAGAAGCAATGGGTTTTTGTGACTGATGGATCCACCCAACATAGTCTTCTTGCTATTAGCTTCAGCACTCCATCCATTGACGACATCTCGGTTTCTCACATCAACCAGAATCTTGTTGGATCCGTGGTATGTACAAATTCTAATCCTTTTCTATTTTTTTTAACAGAGAGAGAAAGAGGCACTAAGAAGTTTATGCGGCTTTTGATGGCAGGTGGGATTCTGCAATATAATAAAAAAAGCAAACGATGAGGAAAACAATATATGTGTTGGTGAGGCAACAGAGAACTCGGACTATTTTATAAACGCAGAAGCTTCCTACTCATCTCACCTCAAAACCAGATGTTCTCATATCCAAACATGGGCTAATAAGCTCTCTTCTTCCAACTCTGTTAGTTTTCTGTTTTTTCTATAATTTTTAAGTCTTCTTATTTACTCTGTTTTGGTAACTCTTTTTGTGTTTACTTCAGTTTCAGGTCATCGAAAAACTACGGCAGAGAGTTCGATTGATAATCGGTGCTTGTTAATCACCATATATCCGAAGATTAATTGAGTTTCACATCTCCTCTTCATTTTGTTCATAAATCTTAAGTTGTTTAACCCTGCTTTTGACTGATGAATGAATTGGTTGTAAGCATTTATTTTCCCTTATTTAGGCTATTCGATCTGATTATTTGATTCCATAGAATAATTAGGCGGACTTTTTTTTTGTCATTTGAAATTAAATTATATTAACAGAAGTTTTAGGCGATTATAAACAATTCAAGGAGAAATACAAGAAACAAATACTAAGACCTAAATTGAGGCAAACGAAGCCTAAACAAGGGAAACTATAACCGATAGACACAAAAAAATTCCCAAGAACTTGAAAGAAATCCAAAGAACAAACACAACAAACAAGCCTAAACAATAAGCTGAGCAAATGCTACAAAAACCACGACGATCATGAAGAATCAAGCCAACACCTATAAAAACACGCTCTAACGAACGAATGAGCCTACTAAAGAAGAAATTATCGCCAATATATTGACGAAAGGTGAATAATGACAAACCTCAAGAAACTCGCTATGCCAAGAAGACAAACAACCAATGTATGCGTTCTTAGCCGTTATATCTCAGCTAGCGCCTTTTAGATCAAAATAACTTAAAAATTGAAACTATTAAAGAAAGTTATTACATACTTTTCCTTTCTTTTTTCTTTCTCTCTTCGTCTCTTCCTCATTTTCACCGGAGTTATCTTACCGAAATTTAGTTTTCGTTCTCTCTCCGTCTTCTCACTCTGTTCTCAAAATATCCCGATGCTTCTTCTCCACCGGTTCAAATTCGACCACCGATTCCTAAATACGATGAATCGCTTCACTGGCTCCCACCAGCTAACCTCCCGCAAATTGAGACAAAAGAAATCCAGTGTTGAAAGAAGCAACACAGAGATCCACGGCGAGGATGGGGGGGGTTGATTTCACGGAGGTTGACAAAGAGGTACGGGAGGGTTTCGACCCAAGAAGGTCCGACAAAGAGATCCGGCGTTGGCGTTTGCAAGACAGAGAGGTGTTGTAGAGTTTTCGACCTGAGAAGGCGCTAGCTGGCGTTGGCGGTGAGCTCCGGCGTTGACGAGGTTGGCGCTGCTGATGGCAAAGCTCCTGGCGAGGCTCCAGCGAGGCTGAGACGAGAAGAGGCGTTTGTATTTTTTGTATTTTGTATTTTTGTATTTTTTGTAATTTGTAAATTTAAATAATTAATTTATAATTTTAATATCAACATATTTAATGAATAATAATTAAGATATGAAATTTAATAATTAATATATAATTTTAATAAATCAATATATTTAATTAATAATAATTAATAAATAAATTCAATATTTAATTTATAATAGCATTGTTCCAAAAATGTTATTATAGATAGGACAAGTATAATCACATTTTCCATAAACGTTATTATAGATATGATAAGTATAATAGCACCAAAGCAAAAACGTTATCACATGGGTATATCTACGATTGCTACATAAGACATACCATTTATGGAAACGTTATTTGTTGGATTCATACCATGTTGGAAGTTGTCATCTCTTTGTGGCCAGCTTCATTATCTTAATCTTGCTTCTTTGTTATGTGGCAATTTCTGTGATTGCACAGAAACAAAAACATATTAAGTTAAAACAAAGAGAAAAAGAAGAAAAAACGAGAGAGAGTTTTAAAAGCTTTAAACTTTCATAGTTTGGTTAAACAACATAAACATCAACTTCTACAAAGTTGTCTAGATATTCTTAACCCTAAACTACCAACTCTAAAACTAGTCATCATTATTCCTAGATTATTACTAAAACCACAAGCAATTGTGTGATAAACACACATCTTCAACCACGTTCCACCAACTCCATTTGCTTGTAACTTTTCCATTTCGTTCTTGACTTGATCACTAACTTTGTTTTCTTAGCCAAGTGGTATTATCAACATTCCCACTTGCCATTTGGCTTCTCAAGCGAAATTGATCTTCAATCATGTAGATTTCTTTTTCCTTCCATTGGCGTTTTTCCCAGTGGTGCATCAATCAAAATCTCATGCCTTGCATCTCTCTGTTTTACTGTTCCTTACTACCTATTGGGGCACTTTCTAAGCTGCCGCGGCCAAGCTTAACCGAGATAGATTCCATGACTTTTCTCCCACTGGAATGATATGCTCTTGGGATTTCCTCATCGACCTTTAGTACTTGGCTACTTTCTAGCTCAGGTTGAAGTTTGGTCTCCTTGACCACTTCCTTTTTGTTTTGTACCAAAATTTCCCCTTTGTGCATTGTATTCTGATTTCGGAATTGGACTCCTTTGGGTGTAGGCTCTTGGAGTTGCTTCTTGCTCCAAACGTTCTTCACACCTTCCTGTGAGTTTTCCTCACGTCCTTGCTAGTTTTTTCTTGGGCTAGATTTGGCTCCCTCTTAGGTAACCATTCTCTTCGGCGTTTGGTGTCTTCTTTGAGCACCGTCTTGTGCCTCTTGGTTCTTTGAACCAATGCCACTGTCTCTTTGACCTTGGCTTCCTTCTCTTTTGTTGATGGACGTCTCTGGTCCTCAACTTCAGCCTTCCCTTTCGTTGCAATTGTTGTTGTTTCTTCTCTTGACAACAACTTGATCGGAAAGCTATTGTTCACCATAGCTACTTCACCGATCATCCTTCCTCCTTGATCAAAGATGCTGCAACTTTGCTCTTTGAACATCACTTGATAGCCATTTGCCATAATTAGAGGAACGCTTAACAAATTCTTGTCAACAAATTTTCATTCAGTCATCTAACTTGTATATCCACTATCAATGAGCCACACATCTTCCTTTGCATAACCAGTTATGTGCGTCTCAGGCAATTGCTCAGGCTATCACTCAGGAAAGCCTTCTTCTACAATCTCCCATAACCCTCTGATTTCTGAGATTGATCTTCATTCTTGTTGCCCAAAACTCATAGTTTTTTTTTCCTTCGAACAAAAATTACAACTTGAGATTATTGGAGGAACGCCATCTTTTCTTCTTCTTCTTCTTGTTTTGTTTTTTTGTACAAGTTCATGTACTAGTTCTTGTATTGGTTATTGTTCTTATTCTTCTTCTTGTTCAATCTTGTTTCGTCTTGTTCAATGAGTCTCCAAGATGCTTAGAGCTCTGATACCATGTCGAATTTCTTGATATGCTTTGATTCCATGTTGGAAGTTGTCATCTCTTTGTTGACCAACTTCATTGATCTTAATCTTGCTTCTTTGTTATGTGGCAGTTTGTGTGATTGCACAAAAACAAAAACATAAACAAATTAAGTTAAAACGAAGAGAAAAAAAAGAAAGAAACGAGAGAAAGTTTTAAAGGCTTTAGACTTCCATAATTTCGTTAAACAACATAAACATCAACTTATACAAAGCTTTCTAAATAGTCTTAACCCTAAACTACCAACTAAAGAACTAGTCATCATTATATCTAGATTACTACTAAAACTACAAGCCATTGTGTGGTTTATACAACACATCTTCAACCATTTACCACCAACTTCATTTGCTTGTAACTTTTTCACTTCATTCTTGACTTGATTATTAACTTGATTTGTCTAACCGAGATGTATTTTGCAGAACCTTGTGCGGCTTCTAATGGATTTTATGTACTTTTTGGGTCAGTCAAAATGGTTACTGCATGTCTTTGTAAAATTTGTTAATTACAGTGATGTATGTCTATCAAAAGATGGAATATAATGAATAATTGGTATAATGTATTTCTCCTTTTACTTGTTTTTCTGTAATGTATTTGATGCTCGTCAGATGTGTGTTTCAGTGCAAGGAAGTGGTGTCTATATATAGGATCGAGAGAGGGGCTATAAGTAAATAACGCAGCAATGTGAAAACAAGTGAAATACTAACTTTTACACCGTATGTTATTCTCATGTTTTGGATATCTGCTTATAGTATTGATCCAATAAACATAGATGATCCTCTTTTTCCAACAAGTAAGGTCAGGAGAAATTGCTTTAATACGTCAATGTATTAAGGTAAGTAAGCTCATGTTTGCTATCATGCTTTTTTTTTTACAAATATCAATGCTTTTATCTAAAATATACGAGTACGAAGGAGTTTTACGAATGTAAAGATGGTTTGTTTTGCAGGCATTTTCTGAAGCTTACTCTGTCCTGGAGAATAAGCTAAGATGCATTACTAGCTCCAGTGATTCGTTCGCAGAACAACTACACAATTTGCTTCAAAAAATCATTTCAATTAGGAGTCAATCAATCTGTGCTTTCTGTACGTATTGTTTTACAGAACTATCTCATCGCAGATTTAGTTTGTTGGCTTGAAAGAAAGGTTTCTCTGTAGGCATGGGAGAACAGGTGATATCTATTAAACTTAGAGAGAAAGCCCAAGATATCATTAGACCCA
>OVAU01003871.1:0-10642 GCA_900406315.1 Biscutella laevigata subsp. laevigata | reverse complement strand
GAGATAAGATAGATTAGAAAAGTAAACTACAAAGATTCTTATAGNAATTGCAAGAAAAATACTTAAGCTAAAAATTAGAAGTTGTTCTTAAGAAAATAGGGTTCTTGCTATTTATAGCAAGTCCTCGCGAAACAACAGTCCTGGGTCAGGCAACCGGGACACTTTGATTGTCTGAACTGGGACACTTTGGATTTTGCTTTGCAGGAGCGATGATCCCGGGTTAGCACCCCGAGATTTTGTATCCCGGGACTACATGCGTTTTTCTTTGCGTAAGAACAGTCCCGGTTCTGGCGGGTCGGGACCCTATCCGGGACACTTGATACTCTGGATTTGAAGGACCCATCCCGGTTGGGGTTTGGCCGGGACGCTTGTCCGGGACTAATTGCGTTTTCCGAGCCGCGAGAACTATCCCGGGTCTGGCAGGTCGGGACCCTGAATCGGGACCCTTTGCTCGGGTCTGGCAGGTCGGGACCCTGAATCGGGACTCTTCTAGTCTGGACCGAGACACTTTGCATTGACAGGGTTGATTCTTCAGACATTCCTCCTTTCGACATAGATTCAATCTTCGGTTGCTTCACACCTGATTTATGCAAATGCAATGCAAAATGACCTAGAAATACTCTAAATGCAAGCTAAAACCGAATGAAAACACGTGAAAACTAATCCTAAAACAGGTCAAAAACACGACATATCAAAATGAATCAAAGGTTTTAATATATTAACATTCCTATTTTTAACAATCCTAATTTTTGTAATAAATCGTAATATATCAACCCTAATTGTAAATTACAAAAGAAATAAAAACAATAAAGTTAGGAATTACCAGAGAGTGTTCAAGAGATGGTCCGAGGTAAGCGTTTTGAACTTGGAATGACCCTCTATCGTTAGGAGAACCTCAATGCCTGAGTTTTGTTCCGTCGTCGGTACTCCGGTTGGTGGCAGACCTTTAGGAGACGACAAAACTCCAGCCGGCGATGGTAGACGTGATGACGAAGCTCCAGTCGGCGACAACATGAACAGCGAAGGAATGTCGAAGAGAGACTCCGCGCTTGACGCCGGCAGGTTCATTTCTAGGATCGTCGCCGAAATCCTCTGAGAATTTACAACCGACGAGAAAAGACGGATCTGCAGCGGCAGGTAGGGGAAATGAGTTTGCAGCATCGTCGACAGCCGGGTCAGATTGCATTAAGAGTCAACAGCCGGCGGCGAGAAGGTTTATTGCCGCGGGAGTCCGCCAGAACTCGATGAACCTCCTCTAGGGATCTTCTTCAAACTTCTAGTCATGGATTCGCGTGGATCTCTAGAGAGAAAGCCAAAATTCCGGCGAAGTAGTTCTTAAAACTTGCGAAAATGATGAAGGAGAAACTAGTTCAGCGTAGAAGATGAAGTTAAGTGCGACTACATCGGTAGTCCCTCCTTAGTCGCTCTTTATGAAACCCTAGGTAGTCGCAATTTAGTCGCAAATGTGCTACTAAAGAGCGAAAATGTGGTATTCGCATAACATGTACATGTCAATGATCCGCGCGAATGCATGTAGTCGCAGATGTGCGACTAAAGTGCGAAGCCGAGGTAAAAAATATGAAAAATTCGCATAACGTGTACTTGTCAACGATCCGTGTGAAAGAGTGTAGTTGCACCTAAATCGCACATCTGTGAATAAAGTGCGACGCCGATGTAAACAATATGAAAAATTCGTTTCTTCCAAGGATCGAAGAAAGGACTTGAACCACTAGGAGAAACCATGTGAGTAAACGATAACTAGTAAGCCATTGTAATTATATTGTTAGGTACCTAAACTTAATTAATATATGTACTATTTATTATTTTGATTATGGCTCAAGGTAATTTGTAATCATATTGTTCGTTAAAATGGCTAGGCTTATGAACAAAATTGCTAATATTAAACCCGGGGAATTAAACGTTTAGATTATTTCAATACCAAAACTTTCCACTTAGGATTAAAACATAAGTTATGATTATGTTTCCAGAAAAGTTTATAACATATGTCGGAGTTATGTAACGTTAACGGGTTATGGTTTGAAATTTTTTAAAGTGTTTGATTTATGAGGTTGTTAAAATATTTTTGCATAACAAGCGGTATATTTTATCATACTAAATTACATGTTGAATTATTGTATGGAAATATTGTGGTGGATTGGAAACCTAAACCACATGTGGTTGCACTTTAGTCGCACTTTTTTACGAAGATGCGACTAAAGTGCGACCACTTGTGGTTTTCGCATAACATATGCACATGTCAGCTATTTGTGTGAAGGTATGTAGTCGCACTTTAGTCTCGCTTATGTAAATATGTGCGACTAAAGTGCGACCACTTTTGGTTTTCGTATAACATATGCACATGTCAGCTATCTGTGTGAAGGTATATAGTCGCATTTTAGTCGCACTTGTGTAAATATGTCCGACTAAAGTGCGACTACTTGTGGTTTTCGCTTAACATATGCATATGTCAACTATCCATGTGAAGGTATGTAGTCGCACTTTAGTTGCATTTGTGTAAATATGTGCAACTAAAGTGCGACTCCCTCGTAAAAATTTCGAAAAATACTTCTCTGACTGGGATCAAATTCATGACCTGAATGTTAAGGAGAAACCAAGGGACTAAGTAGTAACCAATGTGAAATTATAGAGATATTGCTACATAATGACGTAAAATTAATAAATACAGTTTTACTTATTTTTGATTTTTGCTCGGGTTAGTTTTTTAATCAGAGTTCTAGAGTATGCATTATTTAGTCTTTTATCGTGCAAACCACAATGAGTATAAATTAAAAAATAAATTCAACATTGTTATTGATCATCAAATTTCTAGCGTTCTGGACATAAGTTTTATTGATCATCATCATCAGATGTTCATAGATTACAAAGAAATTCATCATCTGGTTCCTCATCACCAACTTCGATCTTGATATCTTCTCTTGATCTTGAACCTTCTTATAGATTATCCACTGCAATCTCTTCTATTGTATTGATTTCAACATAACTGTCGTCTTGCTATTGTAATAGAGGTTGTTGTCTATCTTTATATGTTCTTGAAATATTTCCCCACGAATTGACTTTTAGAACATTGAGCCATGATTGCTTCGGTTGTTTAGTGCAAGGGTATGGTATATAACAAACGTGATCCCCTTGAGAAGTTGTATTTTAAAATAAAGTCAGATTTTAATAGGTATTGAATACAAAAAACCTCTATTAGTTATATATATGTAATTATTACGTACCAAAAATATAAGGTTCAAATTTGTAATATTTTCTTGATGTAAGAACGTCATTAATACCACTCATACTCATTATGTGTCTTTACCAATTCTAGGGTCATACCACTCACATTTAAAAATTTTTATTTTCAAGTTCAACAGTCCTGCATACCCTAACTGTATGATATAGGTTATGTTCCAATAAAAAATAGCTTCATCAGTTGCATCTGAATAAGTTTCCCCTTTGACACATATCCCGTAGTTATATGTTTTTCTTGTCTAGTTGTGACTTCGACTATGAAACAAATAACCTCTTGTATAATATATGGGCCAAGTCTTTGCCTTTCTCACTAGGCCTTGAACTAACTCTTCAACCCAAATAGGTAACCCCTCGATAGTCCCAAGTCTTATACGCACATGCTTCTATATCAAAATATAATTAAAACACATATTAGTATATAACACGAAATAAGTTATATATATACAATATTAAGATTAATGAGGCCGTAAAAATACCTCTCAAGTGGACGAAAGTATTCACAATTTTTCAACACATATGCATGTGCACATTGATAGTCTATTTCCGACAACCATATATCCTTACGTCTTCCGCTTGCACGACTTACGTGGGTGAATATATCTGGTATACCACCAACATGATAAACATGAGCTTCACCTTCGTCAAATCTAGTTAACCTATATATATATTTACATATATATAACACAATATTGAATTACTAAAATTGATAATTGAATGATTTAGAGAGTAGTTTATATAATATCCAAATTACCTTAAATTTGTTTTTATATTTGCGGCAAAGTAGTGCTCGGAGAAATAAGAAATTTCGTCATTCACATAAGATTCCACAACTGATCCAGCTGCATATCTTTTGTATTTCGCCTTGCTCTTCAATTTCTTAAAGAACGTCTCAAATGGATACGTCCACCTATATTGCACAGGACCACCGAGTTCGACTTCATATGGCAGATGAATAGGTAGATGTTCGATTACATCAAAAAAGGAAGGTGGAAATATCTTCTCCAAATTACAAAGAATAAGGAATATGTTTTCCTTCATAATTTACACCTGCGTATTTTGCAAAGATCTTGAACACAAGTAACGAATAAACCCGCCAATGCTTATAGGAAATTATTTTGACATTAATTAATTGATCATAATAATTATATAATATATCATAAAGATAGTGAATATGATATGCATGAGTACGTATTAGATAGAGCAAGATGTACGTTTCTAGGTAAAATTTCTGCAAAAAAACAGAAGCAACCGCTCCATAAACACATGACAGTGATGACTCTTCATACATGCAAACTTTCCTCCATCGATATTAACACAACCAACTAGGTCTGACACATATCCATCTCGGAATCTGACTTTATTTTTGAAACATTCCAATAAACGATCCTTGGCTAATGAGGTTAGTCTAAAGATTGGAATAAGAGCTTGCTCACGAGCATACATATGCAAATATTTCCTTGTAAGAAATAGTGCAAAATCCATTCTCAATGTGCGACTAAAGAGCGACAATGGTGGTGTTCGCATAACAAGTACATGTCAGCGATACGCGTGAATTTGTGTAGTCGCACTTTAGTCGCAGATGTGCGACTAAAGTGCGACGCCGAGGTAAAAAATATGAAAAATTCGCATAACGTGTACATGTCAACGATCCATGTGAAAGCGTGTAGTCGCACCCTAAGTCGCACATCTTCGACTAAAGTGCGATGCCGATGTAAAAAATATGAAAAATTCGTTTCATCCAAGGACCGAAAAAAAGATTTGAACCATTAGGAGAGACCATGTGAGTAAACGATAACTAGTAAGCCATTTTAATTATATTGTTAGGTACCTAAACTTAACTAATATATGTACTAATTATTATTTTGATTGTGGCTCAGGGTAGTTTGTTAATCATATTGTTCGTTTAAATGGTTCGGCTTATATATGAATAAAACTTGCTAATATTAAACCCATGGAGTCAAACGTTTAGATTATTTCAATACCAAAACTTTCCACTTATGATTAAAACATAAGTTATGATTACATTTCCTGAAAAGTTTATTACATATGTAAGAGTTATGTAACGTTAATGGGTTATGGTTTGAAATTTTTTAAAGTGTTTGATTTAAGAGGTTGTTAATCTATTTTTGCATAACAAGTGGTATATTTTATCATTCTAAATTACATGTCGAATTATTCTGTGGAATTATTGTGGTGGATTGGAACCCTAAACCACATGTGGTCGCACTTTAGTCGCACTTTTTTACGAAGATGCGACTAAAGGGCGACCACTTGTGGTTTTCGCATAACGTATGCACATGTCAGCTATCTGTGTGAAAGTATGTAGTCACACTTTAGTCGAACTTATGTAAATATGTGTGACTAAAGTGCGACCACTTGAGGTTTTCACATGACATATGCACATGTCAGCTATCCGTGTGAAGGTATGTAGTCGCACTTTAGTCGCACTTGTGTAAATATGTGCGACTAAAGTGCGACCACTTGTGGTTTTCACATAACATATGCACATGTCAACTATCCGTGTGAAGGTATGTAGTCGCACTTTAGTTGCACTTGTGTAAATATCTGCGACTAAAGTGCGACTCCCTCATAAAAACTCCTAAAAATACTTCCCTGACTAGGATCGAAGTCATGACCCGAATGTTAAGGAGAAACCAAGGGACTAAGCGGTAACCAGTCGGCAATTATAGAGATATTGCTACATAATGAAGCAAAACTAATAAATACAGTTTTTACTTATTTAGATTTTGGCTTGGGTTAATTTTTTAATCAGTTCTAGAGTATGCATTATTTAGTGTTTTATCGTGTAAACCACAATAAGTATAAATTACAAATAAATTAACCGTTGTTATTGATCATCAAATTTCAACCATTATTTGACATAAGTTTTATTGATCATCATCATAAGTTGTTGACAGATTACAAAGAAATTCATCATCTGGTTCCTCATCACCAACGTCGATCTTGATATATTCTCTTGTTCCTGATCCTTCTCCTTGATTGTCCACTGCAGAGTCTTCTATTGTATTGATTTCAACATACCTGTCGTCTTGCTATTGTAATAGAGGTTGTTGTCTATCTTTATATGTTCGAGAAATAGTTCCCCGCGAATTGACTTTTAGTACATTGAGCCATGATTGCTTCGATTGTTTAGTGCAAGGGTATGGTATATAATATACTTGATCGCCTTGAAAAGTTGCATTTCAAAATCAAGTCAGATTTTAATAGGTACTGAATACAAAAAACCTATATTAGTTATATATATATATATATATAAGTAAAGTCCATGTAATTATTACATACCAAAAATATAAGGTTCAAATTTGTAATATTTTCTTGATGCAAGAACGTCAATAATACCACTCATACTCATTCTTGTGCCTTTACAATTTCTAGGGTTATACCACTCACATTTAAAAAGTGTTATTTTCAAGTTCACCAGTCCTGCATACTCTAACTCTATGATATCGGTTATGTTCCAATAAAAAATACCTTCATCAAATGCATCTGAATAAGTTTCCCCCTTTGACGCATATTTCGTAGTTATATGTTTTTCTTGTTGAGCCGTGACTTCGAGTATGAAACAAATAACCTCTTGTATAATATATTGGCCAAGTGTTTGCCTTTGTCATCAAGCTTTGAACTAACTCTTCAACACCAATAGGGAACCCCTCGATAGTCCCAAGTCTTATACGCACCTGCTTATATATCAGAATATATTAAAACACATAATAATATATGACAAGATTAAAATTTGAAACATATATATATATATATATATATATATATATATATACACATATGTACAATTATTGAATACTTACATATTCTCTAACCCATTCTGAAAATTGTTCGTCTCTCATCGTAGAAACATCATCAGAGTGTGTTGGATATTCAAACTGATTCTGAGCTTCGAATATAAAAACGACACATGAATAATTACAGTATATACTAAGTTATATATATATACAATATTAAGATTAGTGGGGCCGTAAAAAATACCTCTCAAGTGGCCGAAAGTATTCATAATTTTGCAACACCGCACATTGATAGTCTATTTTCGACAACCATATATCCTTACGTCTTCCACTTGCACGACCTACGTGGGTGAATATATCTGGTATACCACCAACATGATACACATGGGCTTCACCTTTGTCAAATCTAGTTAACCTCTCTATATATATATATATTTACATATATATATATATATAACACAATATTGAATTACTAAAATTGATAATTGAATGATCTAGAGAGTAGTTTATATAATATCCAAATTACCTTAATTTTGTTTGTATATTTGCGGCAAAGTAGTGCTCGGAGAAATAAGAAATTTCGTCATTCACATAGGATTACACAACNAAATTGATAATTGAATGATCTAGAGAGTAGTTTATATAATATCCAAATTACCTTAATTTTGTTTGTATATTTGCGGCAAAGTAGTGCTCGGAGAAATAAGAAATTTCGTCATTCACATAGGATTACACAACTGATCCAGCTGCATATCTTTTGTTTTTCGCCTTGCTCTTCAATTTCTTAAAAAAGCGTCTCAAATGGATACGTCCACTTATATTGCACAGGACCGTCGAGTTCGACTTTACATGGCAGATGAATAGGTAGATGGTCGATTACATCAAAAAAGGAAGGTGGAAATATCTTCTCCAAATTACAAATAATAAGGAATATGTTTTCCTTCATAATTTGCACCCGCATATTTATCAAAGATCCTGAACACAAGTCACGAAAAAACCCGCCAATGCTTGTAGAAAATTATTTTGACATTCATTAATTTATCAGTATAATTATATAATATATGATAAAGGTATTGAATATGATATGCATAAATACGAACTAGATTGAACAAAATGTATGTTCTAGTTAAAATTTATGCAAAAATGTATGGAATCAACCGCTCCATAAACACATGACAATCACGACTCTTCATACATGCAAACTTTCCTCCATCGATATCAATATAACCAGCTAGGTCTAACGTATATCCATCTGAGAATCTGACTTTATTTTTGAAACATTCCAATAAACGATCCTTGGCTAATGAGGTTAATCTAAAGATTGGTATAGGAGCTTGCTCACGAGCATACATAAGCAAATCTTTCCTTGTACAAAATAGTGTCAAATCCATTCTCGATGTGTGACTAAAGAGCGACAATAGTGGTATTCGCATAACATGTACATGTCAGCGATCCGCGTGAATGCGTATAGTCGCATATGTGCGACTAAAGTGTGACACTGAGGTAAAAAATATGAAAAATTCGCATAACGTGTACATCTCAACGATCCGTGTGAAAGCGTGTACCTAAGTCGCACATCTTCGACTAAAGTGCGACGCCGATGTAAAAAATATGAAAAATTCGTTTCATCCAAGGGTCGAAGAAAAGACTTGAACTTTTAGGAGACAGCATGTGAGTAGACGATAACTAGTAAGCCATTGTAAGTATATTGTTAGGTACCTAAACTTAACTAATATAAGTACTAATTATTATTTTGATTGTGGCTCGAGGTAATTTGTTAATCATATTGTTCGTTAAAATGGTTCGACTTATGAACAAAACTTGCTAATATTAAACTCGGGGAGTCAAACGTTTAGATTATTTCAATACCAAACCTTTCCACTTAGGATCAAAACATTAGTTATGATTATGTTTCCTGAAAAGTTTATTACATATGTCCGAGTTATGTAACGTTAACGGGTTATGGTTTGAAATTTCTTAAAGTGTTTGATTTATGAGGTTGTTAATATATTTTTGCCTAATAAGTGGTAGATTTTATTATTATACTAAATTACATGTAGAATTATTGTGTGGAATTATTGTGGTTGATTGGAACCTAAACCACATGTGGTCGCACTTTTTTACGAAGATGCGTCTAAAGTACGACCACTTGTGGTTTTTCGCATAACATATGCACATGTCAACTATCTGTGTGAAGATATGTAGTCACACTTTAGTCGCACTTATGTAAATATGTGTGACTAAAGTGCGACCACTTGTGGTTTTCACATGACATATGCACATGTCAGTTATCCGTGGGAATGTATGTAGTCGCACTTTAGTCACACTTGTGTAAATATGTGCGACCACTTGTAGTTTTCGCATAACTTGTGTAAATATGTGCGACTAAAGTGCGACTCCCTCGTAAAAATTCCGAAAAATACTTCTCCGACTGGGATCAAAGTCATGACCTGAATGTTAAGGAGAGATTAAGGCACTAAGCGGTAACCAGTGGGCAACTATAGAGATTTTGCTACATAATGACGTAAAATTATTAAATACAGTTTTTACTTATTTTGATTTTGGCTTGTGTTAGTTTTTT
The DNA here is from genome assembly GCA_900406315.1 of Biscutella laevigata subsp. laevigata. Taxonomy (NCBI): domain Eukaryota; kingdom Viridiplantae; phylum Streptophyta; class Magnoliopsida; order Brassicales; family Brassicaceae; genus Biscutella; species Biscutella laevigata. The sequence goes on along the minus strand of OVAU01003871.1, from coordinate 1,048 downwards.
AATCAGAGTTCTAGAGTATGCATTATTTATTCTTTTATCGTGCAAACCACAATAAGTATAAATTTAAATAAACTCATTGTTATTATTGATCATCAAATTTCAAGCATTCTTTGACATAAGTTTTATTGATCATCATCATAATCAGATGTTGATAGATTACAAATAAATTCATCATATGGTTCCTCATCACCAACGTCGATCTTGATATATTCTCTTGATCTTGATCCTTCTGCTAGATTGTCCACTGCAATCCCTTCTATTGTATTGATTTCAACATAACCATCGTCTTGCTATTGTAATAGAGGTTGTTGTTTATCTTTATATGTTCCAGAAATATTTTCCCGCGAATTGACTTTTAGAACATTGAGCCATGATTGCGTCGGTTGTTTAGTGGAAGGGTATGATATATAACAAACTTGATCGTCTTGGGAAGTTGCATTTTAAAATCAAGTCAGAATTTAATAGGTACTGAATACAAAAAACCTCTATTAGTTATTTATATATAAGTAAAGTACATGTAATTATTACGTACCAAAAATATAAGGTTCATATTTGGAATATTTTCCTGATGCAAGAATGTCAGTAATACCACTCAGACTCATTCTTGTGCCTTTATTAGTTCTAGGGTCATACCACTCACATTTAAAAAGTGTTATTTTCAAGTTCACCAGTCTTGCATACTCTAACTCTATGATATCGGTTATGTTCCAATAAAAAATACCTTCATCAGATGCATCTGAATAAGTTTCCCCTTTTGACGCATATTCCGTAGTTATATGTTTTTCTTGTCTAAACGTGACTTCGAGTATGAAACAAATAACCTCTTGTATAATATATGGGCCAAGTCTTTGCCTTTGTCATCGGGCCTTGAACTAACTATTCAACCCAAATAGGGAATCCCTCGATAGTCCCAAGTCTTATACGCACCTGCTTATATATCAAAATATAATTAAAACACATATTAGTATATGACACGATTAACTTTTGATACATACATATATATATATATATATATACATACATATATATATATATACATACATATATA
>OVAU01003870.1:0-10642 GCA_900406315.1 Biscutella laevigata subsp. laevigata | reverse complement strand
AAAAAAAAAACATTATCTTAATTTTAATAAATGTGAAAACATAATCCATTTATTATAAGAAAATATACCCATTGATTTGTGTTTTTTGTTTTATAGAGATAGGATATGTGGAGGCAGCAACTTGTGGAAGAACGAGCAAACATTTCAAAGGGACATGCTCATATTCACAAGTATGCAAACAGACATGTTTCTGCACCAAACCATGTCTTCTTGATCATGACAATAATCAGGGGCGAAACTAGAATTATTTTGCACTGGTGGCATACAATGGTGCTAAAAAAAATTTTCTTGCCAATATAATCTTTTTGGTGTTAAAATAGCTTGAGGAAAAAAAAAACTATGGTGCATTTGCCACCAGTGTCTTGGCTTTGCATCCGCCAGTGACAATAATTAATATCCTCAAAAATCAATTACATAAACTCTAAATTTATTTACTTCTAAATCATTTTTGATCGAAAGCTAATAAAAAACATGTAAACAATTGATTATCAATAATTTATTTTTCTTAAAATATATAATACATGCTTTTTATCTAATAATTCCATTAACTGAAACGCTAATTTTCTAATATATCTATAACTGGTTTTATTAGTAACTTTAAAATTTTGTCTTATTTAATTTAGTATATGTAAGAATCATTTGTAAAATATTCTTATGATTTTTTTAATTCACAAAATATTTTGTAAATATTTCGAAACTACCTATATAACCCCGTATCATAATAATCTCTAAACTGAAACTACAAACTTCAATTTTAACCCTCTCTCTCTCTCTAACTAATTTTGTATATTTGTTCCTCTGCATATGACAAGGTATATTTTGTTAAAAACTAATCATTCAATCATCAATTAAAAATTACATTTTTGGGGGAAAATGAAAGAGAATATGCTCACAACAAAATTTAGGGATTTGCATTGGTTCCTCAATGCAACAATACAATAATAAACAATGAAGAACCTCCTTAAACCCATCTGCAAGCAAAATTACTTTGTAATCTTCTCTCCTTCCCAAGCTTCAGAGCTTCAAGTCTGCAACAAAAGACTTCAACTCAGATTTTGATATCAAATCACTGAATATTCGATTTGCGTACATACTTCCAGCTCTCTTCGATGAACAACATATCAATCGATTAGCTTCTCCTTGGATTAGTATTGAACCAAGCAGTGAGACTGCAGTAGCTGGTAGATTCTCAGGAGAATCTTAGGCTGAAGCGTCCAATCGATGGTTTCTTGTTCTTCATGTTCTCCAGAAGAAACAAGGCTTGGATCCAAATATCTGAATCAGTCATCAAGGGGCAATAAGATTGCACCTTTCGAGTTTCAGATGTTTGGAAGTGCATTATTGTTGTCACTTGTCAAAAGCTGATGCTTCATGAGATAACACTGCAACTCTACAGCTTCGTTCATACATCCAAGCTCATAGTGTTTCTTCAAGACACTAATACATAAAATCTCATCAGGGAGGATTCCTTCTCCAATCATTTCCTCGAGGAAGGATCTAGCTTTCTGCAACTGATTGCATTGAGATAATCCCCAGACTAATGAAGTATAAGCAAGCAAATCAAGCTTCATACGTATCTCAGCCATTTTGTTTCGTAAAGCTAAAGCCTCTAGCACATTCCCTTGCTTCAAGTTCCCATCCATTAACGATGTGTATGCTGTTCTGTCTGGAACTAGACCCTTCTGAACCATTTGTTCAAAAAGAGTTGTCGCAGCCTCAACTTGATTTGCTTTACAGAGACCATCAATCATCGAGGTGTATATCGCTGCGTTAGCTTGTAGTCCAAAATCGTTGCTTATCCTCCCGAAATAATCAATAGCTTTAGAAACCAATTTGTTTTTGCACAAACCATCAATCAAAACGCAGAAGGTAACAACTGTGACCTCGATATCAAGTTCTAGCATCTCTTCCAGTAGATGCAATCCCTCTGAGGGGTTGCCTGACTTAAAGTAAGCATCCATTAACGTTGTGTAGATCAACGTATTCGCTTTGATTCCATTTTCCTGCATTTCATTCATCACTAACTTAGCAGTCTCGATCTTTTCTAGACCACACAAACCCCAAATGAAGGTTCCATGGAGCAGTAAATCCGGTTTCATACGCCTATCCTTCAATTCGTTAAGAAGCTCTAACGCTCTGTCCATGCTTTTCGCCTTTATATATCCATGAATCAGAGCGTTGTAACACGCAAGATTTGGATTCACACCAGCCGTAGCCATTTTGCTGAAAAGTTCTTCAGCTTCTATCATTCTCTCCGCATCACAAAGGCCATCGATCAATGCAGTGTAAGTAACCACATTCCATTCCACGCCCACTTGAGACATCTCATTAGCCAGCCTAAAAGCATCTGAGAGATTACCGATTTTACAATTGGCATCAATTAGGGAAGTATAGGTATACTCATTAGGCACAAGACCAGCTCTGCTCATGTCAAGATACAACTTGATGGCTTGTTGCATCATACCCTCTTTACAAAAAGCATCAACTAAAGTGCTGTAAGTCACAACATTCGGTTTCAAACCGCTTTGCTTCATCTCCCTGTAAAACTCCAAACCTTTAGGCAATTTCCCATATTTACAGAAACAATTGATCAGCGCATTGTAAGTTATAACATCAGGCTCGCAGCTCATAATCTTCATTTCCTCGAAAATATAAACTGTATCATCTAATCGACCAAACTTCCCATAACCATCAATCATAGAGTTATATGTCACAGTGTCTGGAATCAAACCTCTAAACTTCATTTCTTCAAACAAGACTCTTGCAGCTTCTATATCTCCTTCTTTACACATACAATCTATCATTATGTTGTAAGTAAAGACAGTGAGTTTGGCACCAGCACCAACCATGTCTTTGAAAAATCTCTTCATCCCATCTGTCTCCCCCGATTTGGCAAACCTATGTAATAAACCATTGCAAGACCGGGTTTTGGGTAAAACTCTGAATCTCTTCAACTCAGAGAAACACTTGATAGCTTCTTCAAGCTTTCCTAGATCAATCAAAACACTAAACAAGGCATCAAAAACGCCAAAACCAGGAACACACACATTCCTTGTAGACCATAGAACATTGAAAACGTGGCCTTCAGGAAATTCATTAACCATCTCTCTAATTAAACTAGTAGCTTCATAATACATTCTAGCAAAAAACAGAATGTGAACTACTGTACAGTATGATTCAATGGTGTGCTTACACCTATTACGGTTCATTGACCATTTGAAGAATTTGAAAGCTAATTTCGGCTCTTCTTTCAATTCAACGAGAACCTTTGGAACCCAAATCGAAGCAGATGCCGAATCAAACAATTTCTCAATCTGGGGATCATCCCATTGGTCATTTGAAACAACCTTACGGATCCAATCTCTATCGAAATCTTCGGAAAAAGTTGAAGGACCGGTTTTACTAACGAAAGGGTATCGTATGATGCAGAGAAAACTAGTAAACCAAACGAACGGACACGAGATAAAGGAAGCTTGAGACGGAGATGAAAGAGAAAAAGAGAGAGGTCCTGGAATTTGAGAGAGAGAAGAGGAACAAGGGCTTACGTGGCGAGGGAATCTGCGATTAACGTGAAGAAAGTTGCGAAGAGAACAGAACATTTTCAGGAAAAAAATTCAAAGCAAATATAACGAGCCTCATCATTCAGCTCAGAGACATGGTGTTTCTACTATTTCTCAAATATTTGACTGAAGAGGAAGAAGATGAAGAAAATAGGGTTTATGAACTCTGGGTTTTGTTGCTTTTTCCTTACCTCAATAGACCTTTTTTAAACATGTGTTAATTTTATTGTTTTATGGATTTAGTGAGCTTTGGGCTTTAGGCTATAGAGACCCAAAAGCCTACATAAGCTTGTTAAGGGTTTTTTTTCCCAAAAGTTTCATGCATAATAGAAGTTTTTAAAAGATCGGGTGCGTTGACAAAAAAAATGGGATTGTAGTGCAAAATTATATAGTTTCTTTACTGTGAATGGCTTAGTTTAAGAAAGATGTCATACTATAAAAACAAATCAGAAAATTTGAGGTTGTACTTGTTGGACCAGCGTTTCTTTTCTTCCTTCTAGTGTTACAATTCAAGAAATCTTAGTAAAGAAAACAATGGCGACTAAAACTCAGTGCCAAATCAAAGAAGATGACCAAAAAGCGACTGATTATTTGCTCAACGACATTTCCATTTGCATTCAGGAGAGGGAGAGAGAGAGAAGAAGCAAAAGCTTATGTGTCCCACACACCCATTAATCTTCATCACTTCTTTCAAAAGGCTCTTTATGACAACATCTCAACAGTCTTGTCTTCTTCTTCACCACCTCCTACTGTTGCTTCTTCTTCTCCTTCCTCAGCCGCGTAAACAGTATCTTCACCTTCTACTTCTTCGCCTTCTTCGTAGTTGTATTCTTCACCCTCTTCATATCCTTCCTCGTAATAGTATTCTCCGTTTACCTCTTCGCCTTCATAACCTTGCTCCTCTTCATTTCCTTCGTACACTTCCTCTCCTTCCTCCATAGTCGTTCCTTCTTCTACTTCAGCTTTGGGTTCAGAGACAGCCTCAGTTTTCTCCTCTGCTATGTGTTTGGTCTCATCTGCAACTTCCTCTTTCGATGTCGTTCCTTGAAGTGTTTCGTCCTTGTTATTGCTGCTACCACCAGATGCAGCCGCTCTTTTTCTCTTGAGAATCTCACTGTAAGGCAATGGAGCTGCAAATACATCTCTTGATTGCTTATGACGATGATGATCCTCCTCCAAGCTTTTCCTCTTCCCTAGAGACGACGGCTCTGTCTTACTTTCCTCTTTGCTGCTTTTAGTATCTGCAATGCTCTTGTGAGCAGAAAAGCCTGATTTTCTTTCGTCTTCCATTTCTCTTCTTCTCTCCCATGGAGTTCGGAAACCTCTTTCATGATTACCACTATGGCTTTCCTCTAACCTACCCTTAATTCTATCTCGGAGTCTACCCTGAGATAACTCGCTTCTGTCCCTTCCTCTCTCACTTCTCCTATCAAAGTGGCGAGCCTCTTCGCCGTTGCTTCTCTCAGGAAGCTTAATTCTACCCTGAAGACGGCTATTGCTAATGGAGCTTTCCCTTGGTGTATCCCTACGTGAGTCTCTATATCCTCCTTCCGTTGAAGAGCCAGGAGCAGCATAGTCGTAGCTTCCTACTGATCTCGTACCATTAACTTTCCTCTGCTTACCCAAGCGATATCTCAGATCCGATGCCAGTATGTTCTCTGATCTCTCATCTTCCGTGTAAACCCTTTTTTCTGAACGATCTCCTCTCTCAGAAGAAACTCTATGGTGGCCCCATGCATACCTGTCTTCCCTCTGATCATATGGATCACGACGCTGATCACGGAATGCTTCTTTATCACCATCATCTATTGTATTGAAATCAGGGTCATACTCATTCACAGAGTTCCCTCCCTCCTGACTTCTCCGTCCATATTGATCTTCAACATGATAATACTCAGAATCTCTAGCCTCGTTATCCACAAGAACATCAAACCCAGGAGACAAAGGGTCATCTGTGTCCTTACCGTTGTGGAAACTGTTACTATCATCAGATCCATATTTATGAAGCAACTGAGAGGAAGGGTCTCCTGTAAAAGAAGGAACTCCCACACCCTTTTTCTGCACAACAGGTTCATAACCCACATGTTTTGGTGCATATCCTTCCACGCTTATACTGTCCCTTAGCCCAGTAGATGTGACACTTTGTGCAGTCGATATGTCCTTATGGCCTTTAACTGCCTTTGGGAGATTAGCATCCGGTAGTTTCTTCTCACTGGTGTAATTTTCAATTGGCTTTTTGGTAAACTGAGGATCAGAAGCAGGCTTAGCTTCTGTAAGATGCTGTTTCTTATAAGAAGAAGGATTCGGCGTGTGCAAGAATGAACACATATCTCCTTTAACACACATGCCCTTTTGAAAGAAAACACATGGAACCGGCTGTTTTGCAACACCCGGATGAGCAGGTGGGTGTGATGGCTGTACAGAAGTAGCAGGAGCACCTCCTTGATTCCCCAACAATCCTTCCAAAGGCTGTCAGAAAGAACAAAAACACAGAGTAAGCACTTGATAATACATGTTCAACCACAAACAGAGATCTGAGAAAAAAAGTAAACTCACAGGATGTCGAAAGCCACATTTGGGATTCATGCAATTTCCACTCAACCAATAAAAGCAATCTCTTGGATTGAGACGCGCATACTCACTGTGGCGATACTCACATTCGGCTCCCTGTTAGAAAAAAGGAAGAGACCATAAGAATCCAAATAGCTGATCATGCTGTTGCAGAAAGTACAAATAAGCATAGACCGATGATAATTAGAATTAGAAAACAAGAACAATGGGGAAGATCAGATTATAAACATTGAGCAAAATATCTCTTTCACAGAAGAAGAAAATTCATTTACAAACTTTCTTTATAAAGCTTTTTTGTAATATTCAATCTAGTTAGAACGTAGCCTTAAGAACAAAAAACTTGGAATCACGAAGTTCGAAAATCATCAGATCTAAATTCTGCAACCAATCACGAAGATTGAAGACTAAAGTGTGTATTACATAACTTCGAGCGAAACAGAAACAAAAAGAAACACGAAATCGGGTGAGAGAAACTTGAGATCTTAAATCCAATCCTAAATTGAAGCAGAAACTAGATAAGATCTAGAAGAAAACATAAATCAAATCAAATACCTTCTTGCAGGTTAAAGGAGATGCGAGAAAGTAAACGCAATCGGTGTTCCACTTTGACGCTTCTTCTTCAGCAGATGAAACATGCTCCGATTGCTTCTGCTGCTGTTGAGTCGCTGGCGCAAACATAATTTCTAAATCTCTTTCTAGTAGATCGCAAAGTTTCAGATCGAAAGCCTATAAAGATCAAACACTAAGCCGTGGATGAAATCCGATCAGAGAGTCCCGTGGAAGAAGAAACGAGCCGCCACAAAGAGCGAACCAGAGAGAAACTTGCGACTGTGTGTGCCCTTTAAAGCTAAAGCCTAAAATGGGTCTTCCTTTTTTCTTTAACGATGGGAAAATTATAGATGAAGTTCGGTTCGTCTTGTTTATCAATGAAAGAAAGACATGTGGTAACGTTTTATTGGTTATAATTTAGCCGAAGTATTTCCCAAGCCTTGAGATATTATTCTTCTGGTGGATAATAGAAACAGTGTTTGGAATGTTGTGAAATAGACGGTGATAAGGTGATTAAACCGACCTAAACTGAGTCTGAACCGATAAGGTTATAATCCTATTACCCAACCATGTCTGAAAACCGAAATTCGATCCACAAGAACGTATACAAAGCTTTTTTATAATACAAATGATAAAGAGATGGATTCTTGAGAATTAACAACGCCAAAGATTTAATGTTATTATTAAGAACAAAAGCTAAAGCAAGAGGACAACAATGAAGGTACTTTGCCTGTCCTTCGGATTTGTTCAGCCTGTTTCTCTGTTTCAGCTGCCTGACGATTTTTCTTCGCTTCAGCTGCTACTCGCTTCTCCTCTGCTTTACGCTCGATCGCAGCTAGTTTTTTCATCAGCCGGTCTTGTGCTTGTCCCTTGATCCTCTCAACTTCCACCTACAATATCAAGAAGATCAACGAATCAACTAAGATATCAAGAACTCTAAGATCCACCTACAATATCAAGAATTCTCCCATCATCACTCAGGTTTTTCCAAGTTTGTTCTAACATTACAAGTTTGTTCTAACATTACTTGAGTAGCTGTGATGTTGGACAAGCTACTTTTACCTCTGTTTTCTTCATCTCTGCCTCATATTTCGCCTTCTGATGATTCTCCCATGCTTGAATCTTCAGCTCTTCCCGTCTGAACCTGGAGATTACAAAAGTCATTGAAGTTTCCAAGAAATCTACAGCACAATGACAAACAATGCAACTTCGGCTACCTAGCCATGTGCTTAGCCTTTTCCGCTTCCTCCCACGCGGAAGCACGAGCTTCAGCAGCACTTTTAGAAGTTTGTAGAGAAGCTTTGGTCTTTAGCGATGTGGAAGCGTTATTGTCTTCATCCTCTTTGCTAGCCCAAGCAGCAATGTTTAATTTACCAAGTTGAGTACCCAACACCATAATCTCTCTCCTAGTTTTCATTTGAATCTCTTTCTCTGACAGTTCCTTGTTAGTCATAGGAGAAGCTCGTCTTCCGGGACTTGAAGGTGTAGAAGATATTGGACTTCGGATTGGCGTTGTTGCTCTAATTGGTGTCCCGTTTCTAGAAGGTTCTTGGCTCGCTATTGGAGTCATTTCAGTTCCCATGTCTCTCATTGATACAGATCTTGCAGTTGAAGGCGGTTGGGAAAATGCAGTTGCGATGGACGAGTCATGTCGACTAAGATTAACTGCGAGCAAGTAAATTCTGAAGTTAGAAGCTAAACAGAATATACAAATTGAATAGCTCAAGGAGAAGACGGTAAGGGCCACCTTCAGTCGCTGATTGTACAATAGAGTTCTCAACCATAAGAACCGGTTTGATAAATGAATCAGCGGTTGTGTAAGAATCAACTTCCCAGCTACCAAACTTGTGTCCCGTGTCCTTTTTCACTTGGCTTACATCTATTCGTTTCGTATCAGGTTCTTCAACTGCAAACGCACCGGTTCTTTGATCAGCAACTTCAACAATCTTCATAGATGACTGGCGACCAAAGGTAGGTCCTTTCTTTGACCCCGGAACCTGAATCTGTCCAGTCTTTGGTCGGTTAGATGTTGGACTAGCGATCCATTTCTGAGCATCATCCCATTTAGATGGAGCAGGTTTAGAGAATGATCTAATGGGCATTCTTTGAGGTGCCTTTTCCTTTTCTGTCTTTTGAAACTCAAAGACAGATGCAGATACACTCTTGATTTCATTCCCATTGTCGTAATCAAGACTCGGGTATTCTTGAAGACCCGAGCTAATCGAAGGCTGATCTTGAACTCTAGCCATCCCTGAGGTAGTAGAACAATCAGTAATCTCACTCACAACATCAACGTCTTTGCAATCATCTGATCCACTAGGAACTGCATTTTAAGACAACAAACAATAGCTAAGTTAAGAGTCAGGTCACGAGGAGAGACCATTCCACAGTTCTTGAAAAAAAAAGCCTTAAGATTCCATTAAGCAAATAGGGACAAAAGCGTTTTTAAAAAGGGTACTAAGACATCATTAAGGGCTCCACCATAAACCCTAGATTCCGAATAACAAAACAAAAAAGGGGGAAAATAAGTGTACCAGAGTCATCAATTTTATTTGACCCAGATCTCATTGTAGGAGTAAATTCAACCATTTCTTCTTTCTTCTGTCTATCAACACCCAACAGCATACTCCTTAACTTTCCCGGAGAAAATCCGCCGCCGCCGCTAGTAATCTATCACAAAGTCACCGGAGAAGAAGAAGAAGAGTTTATGTAAGGAACATGGTGAAAATGGAGATTCTCAAATCATATACAGATATGAAGTCATTTGAAAACGACGCTTCGTATTTTCTGTCCCAAAATAACAAGAAAGCGACGCAAATCGAAATGAGGATCAAAAAGTAGCTGTGAAGTAAAAGAGATTCGAGAAACGCCAAAACTTGCTTTCGTTATCTCTAATTCTACGCAAAACCCAGTTTCGGGAATCGAGGAAAGCACAAAACCCAATCGGGAAAAATCTAACCTGAGTCTTTCGGATTCGTTCGTAATCCATCGAAAAAAAGGGAGAACGAGAGAGAGACAGAGAATCTTCACACTAGGTTTGGCTTAACCTTTTAAACTCAAATCTCGAGGGAAAATCTTAGAAGATTGATGGAAAATGTGTATTCAAAAAAAGAAAAAAAAATATGGAAGATAATGAGAGCATTATTTGAATGTGAGAGTACAGTGATAAGAGCTTGGAAGCTTGCGAAAGTAGAGAGACTGATACACTGTTTCTCTTAGCTGACATCAAAATAAAAGAGACTTTCACAGTAATGGAGTCCTTCCTTTACTGGACCAAACAACAACTGTGTACTCTCTCTTCCATGTATAACAACAACAAAAACACTCATATCATTGTCATCAATAATCTTGATCTCTAGTTCATTAATCCCCAACATAAAATCTTAACCATTCAAAATCAGTTGGATCGAAAGTTTACCGAAATAAAACTTCAAGTTATACTGATAACAGAATCATAGACTATTAGGCATGTGGTTGTCTATCTTTTGTATATCTTTTTCAAATCAGTTCAAAATAAACAAATTTTAAATTTATTAGTCGTAAGAGCATCTCCAATGTATCACTCCATTTTTTACTCCAAAACAACAAAAAATGGAGTAACTTCAAAATGGAGTTGAGTTTTCCTCCAATGTATTACTTCATTTTTTACTCTAAAAAGAATATTTAAATTATATTTTTACTCTATGCTTTATTATTAATTGCTAATAATTTCCTTTATATATAAACTTAACAAATTGACCCCCCTTTTTTCCAAAACATAAGCTATATTACTATTTTAAATTAACTATTACAATATTAAAGGACACATTACACCATTAAAAAATAACAAAATAAAGTAGATTATTAATTTATTCATCACAATTTGAATATTTTTCCCAAAAATGATCAATTAACGCATTTCTAAGTGAAAAATAAGCGTCATTATTTTTAATTTCTCTAAATCGAGCAAGAAAATTTTGGAA
>OVAU01003869.1:0-10643 GCA_900406315.1 Biscutella laevigata subsp. laevigata | reverse complement strand
CATCCTAGGAAATAGTCCACTATGACCTTTTTAAGTAGATTATTCTGTTTTAATATAATAGATACTATATCTATTTTTTTTTTTTTTTAATTTTGGTGTCCTAAATTTATTTATATATTTTGATACCTAAAACATTAAATTTACTTGTTTTAATCCAGCACCAACCCCGTGACTTGTTCTTTCTCATGCCTTGTTCTAATTCTAACTCTTGACTTTGTGTGGATCCTTCTTCATTACCACTATTTATGTTCTGGTTGGTCTATCTGATTCGAATTCACGAGTTTATCTCAAAAGGCCCACAAGAACGTATAGAAAAAGGGCCCATTAAGACTTCATATTTTCTGAGTCCCCGGTAATTCTCTCCTTCTCTTCGCAGCTTTGGGTGCTAACTTACGCCGGAGGTATTTTAATAACAGATAAGCGTATTTTAGCAGTACGCCATTACCATCACTCTCTCTCCTCTCTGCTGATTAAATTAACGAACTGAGTTAATCGCAGTTTCTTCTCTGCATCATTTGATCTGGTACTCATTCGTCGTGATTCTTTAGTTCTCCGGTTTTTGATTCTATACGACAATGTATGTTTACATCTTAATGAGATAGACCGACAGTAACCGAAGCTTATGGGATATCTTCAGTTACTTGTTACACAAGATATTTGGTTTTACGATATTTGATTTGATTGTTTTGATTTGATTTGATTCCTAGTTTATCTAGGAGAGCTTTTTGATTTGATTCCTAGTTTATCTAGGAGAGCTTTGTAATCTATATATTGATCTGAGTTTTCATCAATAAGATCAACGATTCCAGCAAGCTTTGAACTCTCTTTATGGTATCAGAGCCTTGAAAATCTTTCAAACCAAAACCTTTGTTTGTCTCGATCAGATTAAAATCGAATGGCAGACAACCAACAAGAAGAAGTACCGGAGGAGGTACCAGCAGCACCTGCGGCTGTGGTGGTGAGAAGAACTATCTCGCCATATGACCTCACTTCAGCTGACAATCCTGGAGCGGTTATATCACATCCGCTACTCAAAGGCATGAACTACGACGAGTGGGCTTGCGGCATGAAGACAGCTTTAACGTCAAGGAAAAAATTTGGTTTCCTTGACGGAACCATACCTAAACCCCAAGAAGGTTCAGTGGATCTTGAAGATTGGAAAACAATCCAAGCTCTTCTAGTCTCTTGGATCAGAATGACAATAGATCCTACTCTTCGTTCGACAATTTCGCACAGAGATATTGCTAAGGATCTGTGGGATCACCTGAAGAAACGCTTTTCTGTAATGAATGGAGCAAGAGTGCAACAGCTAAAGGCAGAATTAGCTGGTTGCAAACAGAAAGGGACAACTGTGGAAGCCTACTATGGGAGAATATCTCGGATTTGGGACAATCTTGCCACACATCGTCCCATAAAAACATGTCACTGTGGTCTCTGTACGTGTGGATTGGGAGCCTCACAAGAGGCTGACCAGGAAGAGGACCGTGTGCATCAGTTCTTGTTCGGTCTAGATGATCAATTTAGAGCAGTTCGGTCTAGCCTTGTCGCACGAGTACCACTTCAACCTATGGAGGAAGTTTACAATATTGTTAGACAAGAAGAAGATCTACGCTGTGGAGGAGAAGAGAAAGCGGAGATTATGGCGTTTGCTGTTCAAACTAAACCAAAGACCAGAGACAAAACGATGGTGTGCAAAGTTTGCAGTCGAACTGGACACACTTCTGATGGCTGTTTTGCCGTGATAGGATATCCGGAATGGTGGGGAGATCGAGCCAAAGTCATCACCAACACGAGCAAAGGTCATGGTAACGGAAGTAAGGGACGAGGCTACGCTAATCACGTGACTGTCCCCGAAGTTAACAAACAACCAGAACATGTTAATCATGTCTTCTCCGATCGTGACCGTGAAGGAGTAAGTGGCTTAACCGATCAACAATGGAAAGCAATTAAAAGCATTCTTAACTCAGGCAAAGGTTCACCAGATAATATGGCTGGTATGTGTAATTCGCTTCCTACTTGGATTTTAGATACGGGTGCGTCTCATCATTTAACAGGTCGATTAGATGTCTTAAGCAATGTCCGAGAAATACCCCCAATATTATTGTTAATGGCAGATGGTCGTGAGAGAGTATCTTGCAAAGAAGGAACTGTACAGATTGCATCGAATCTGATGCTCAAATCTGTGTATTATGTTCAAGAATTACATTCAGATTTGATTTCGTTGGGTCAGTTGATGGATGAAAACAATTGCGTGATTCAGCTGTCTGATCAGTTTCTTGTGGTTCAGGACCGAGCTACGAGGATGGTGACTGGAGCGGGTAAAAGAGTAGAAGGAACCTACCACTTTCGCAGCATAGAGATCGCAGCTACAGATGAGTTTAAGGCATATCTCTCCACGTGTTTCAGGATGAAGGATTTAGGGGAGTTGAAATACTTTCTTGGGATAGAGGTTGCTAGAAACGCTTCAGGCATGTACCTCTGTCAAAGAAAATACGCACTAGATATAATCAGTGAGGCTGGACTCCTTGCAGCAAAGCCTGCATTATTTCCAATCGAGCAAAATAATCATTTAGCAACGTCACAATCGTCTCTGCTACTAGATCCGTTGCCGTACAGAAGACTTCTCGGCCGTCTGATCTATCTCGCAGTGACGAGACCGGATCTCGCGTATGCAGTCCATTTTCTTGCCCAGTTCATGCAGTCGCCTCGTGCTGATCATTGGCAAGCTGCATTACGTGTGGTGAGGTATATAAAGTTAGATCCTGGACAGGGAATTCTTCTACGTTCAGAGGGGGATTTTAAGCTTACTGGATGGTGTGACGCGGACTGGGCAAGCTGTCCTACGACGCGTCGATCGGTCACCGGATACTTTATACAACTCGGTGACTCACCAATATCATGGAAGACTAAAAAGCAAACAACAGTGAGCCGTTCTTCGGCCGAGTCGGAGTACAGATCACTAGCAATGCTCGTACAAGAGTTGATATGGCTGAAAAGGATGCTACAAACTCTCGGTCAAACTCACACGGAACCAATGACTGTTAGGTGTGATAGCAAGTCAGCCATACACATAGCAACCAATCCTGTGTTCCATGAGCGAACGAAACACATTGAACTCGATTGCCATTTTGTGAGAGACGAAGTGATTAAGAAAAATGTGTGTCTGCATCATGTCAGCACCCATCTACAGCTTGCAGACATCCTAACAAAACCTTTGGGTAGAGATAAATTTCAACAGTTTCAGTCCAAGCTTGGCATACTTAATCTCTATGCTCCAGCTTGAGAGGGGGTAATGAGATAGACCGACAGTAACCGAAGCTTATGGGATATCTTCAGTTACTTGTTACACGAGATATTTGGTTTTACGATATTTGATTTGATTGTTTTGATTTGATTTGATTCCTAGTTTATCTAGGAGAGCTTTTTGATTTGATTCCTAGTTTATCTAGGAGAGCTTTGTAATCTATATATTGATCTGAGTTTTCATCAATAAGATCAACGATTCCAGCAAGCTTTGAACTCTCTTTACATCTCTGTATGTTAGAGGATTAGAGCTTCACACAACTGTTATTGCAGGTGTGGGTAAAATTTGTTTGCTTTTAAGGTTCTCTGATGGCTCTTTCACCACCAGTTTCATCACCAGCATTGGTTTTGTATTCCTTCAACCATGTAAAGAGACTAGAAACTGTAATGTGTGTGTTCTCTCGTTATCTCTCTTTCTTAGATGTCTCTCTGAGTTTTCTGTCCTCGGATTTCTGATACAGAATTGATTTTAAGATTAGAACTATTGAACTCGATGGCAAACGCATCAAGCTCCAGATTTGCGACACAGCTGGTCAAGAACGTTTTCGAACAATCACCACTGGTGAGTTAGACCCTTTATTCATGTGAGCTGCGTGCTCTCTAAGAGTGTACCTAACTTCTATAGTTCCGCTTTAAAGTGAAGAGGGTTCTTATCTCTTGAGAACTGATTGTGCAGTCTACTTAATGTTATGGCTGATGCTTTTATTTGTAAAAGTTGAGGTTTTGGAGATATTCAGTTGTTTTAATTGACGAGCTTCTTGTCCTTTACATTATTTGCAGCGTATGGGCATTTTGCTGGTGTATGATGTCACAGACGAGTCATCTTTCAACAGTAAAAAGCCTTCTGTCTACATATAACACATTTGTTCTCACGTTTCTGCTTTGTTCTGGACTTGTTCTCTTGACCTTTTTGCAGGTATTAGAAACTGGATTCGTAATATCGAACAGCACGCTTCGGATAATGTCAACAAAATCTTGGTAGGGAACAAAGCTGACATGGACGAGAGCAAGAGGGTACGATCCAACATTACCAAACATTCTGACTCACGACTAATCAAACTAATAGCGTTTTCGGTCAAGGTACATTTTTTCAGGCGGTACCAAAATCTAAGGGTCAAGCACTTGCTGATGAATATGGAATCAAGTTCTTCGAAACCGTAAGCCAAACATTGTCTTAAATCTTTACTCCCTTAACTAAACTACATTGGTCGTTGCTCTAATATAAGCCATTTCACATGTCAGAGTGCCAAAACAAATCTAAATGTGGACGAAGTTTTCTTCTCAGTAGCAAAGGACATTAAGCAGAGACTCGCAGATACTGACTCGAGAACTCAGGTAATTAAATACTTGTTACATTCTCCTCGACCTTTTCTTTGTGCAAACTAGTTTAAAACACCTTCTTCTCATCGCAGCCTGCATCGATCAAGATCAACCAAACGGACCAGGTGGCTGGAGCCGGACAGGCCACGCAGAAATCCGCGTGCTGTGGAAGTTAGAAGTTGGTGCTTTTGTGATTTGTTCTAAGTTTGTATTTCTAGTTTGTTCAAGTGTAGTAGAATCTTGAAGAAATCGTTGGTTCACTAAATGTGATTCTATGAATGGCTGAATTGATAACTTTGGCTCGTGACTCTCCACATCTTGTCTAATCTTTTGGCACACTTATAAAAGGTTCTCTTCAAAGAAAGAAGTGTTTACACTAAAATCCAGCAAAATGTATACAATCTTGAAATTTTCCATATAATTATCAACCATTCAAAACGAACGCTCTTCTTTCCCATAGATACGCTGAAGTTCCCGAGTAGCCGCTTGGAATGATTCTGAATGAAATCGGAAACAAGACACTTTAGAAAAAACAGAAGAAAAATGCCTTCTTTGGCAACCACAAAGAAGAAGAAGGAGAAAGAAGGAACCTTTCCAGATGCGAAATGCTTTCTGGTTGATAGGAGAACCAAATACAGTCTGAATCACATCAAACAACATACTCTCTGGAGTGTTCCTCAGTTCCTGAACTATTTGATATATTGTCTTCCCGTTTTCAAAGTAAATATGATTGTTTGGATGCTTTGTTTTACATCCCGCATGTCTCTCGAATGCATATGCGTTAAGCACCTTTAATCATTAGAGTTGAAGCAAATTCTCAATCGGTGAGTGTTCCGCAAAAGAAAAGAAAAGAAAACTTTAACGTTAACTCACCTTTGTGAAATCGCAAGTTTGACATCCGCAAAGATAACCCGATCCTTTGATGACTCCTCGAAGCTCCTGATTTTTAGAGTGTTTCTATGGTTATTACAAATTACAAAAAGTGCTAAAATAAGCTCAGCTGAGACATTTTGGTCTTACCTCACGTGAGAGAGAAACATACTTCACAGGAACTCCATCGAGCATACCGGTTGATATTAAGCTTCTAACATTTGAAGGAAAGCTAGTAGAAGCTTCTTTCTTTGACGTCTTGGCCTCTGCTTTGTTCTTGGGAAGAGATTCCAAACTCGGTTTAGTCACTTGTTGTTCATTTACAACACCGCCTCCTGTCCGTGAACTCCCAGTTTCTTGGCCATAAACTAGATCAGATGTTCCGATTGGCTCCTGAACATATGATTCATAGTTTCCAACCACATTGGAACCAGAGCCAACACCGTGTTCATCGTTCATTTCACCAAATGTGATTTGATGAGAATCTTCATTACCATAAGGATGACCTGCCAGTGAGAAATTTACAAAACTACTACTCTCATTCTCCCGGCTACAAGCTTGGATAGAAGATGACTCCATTTTCCTTTGAGTATGACCATCTAAAGCAACATGTGTGCTCATCGTGTCCTTAACCCGACTAACAGGCAGTTTTCTAGTTCCATCACCACCGAAACAACTTCCAACAACCTCCACGCCATTAGATATCGACAATTCAACAGACGTATCTTCCATGTAAGTCGCTCCTAACCTCTTAGTTTGGTGGTGGCTGCCAATTTCTGTTCTATCTCTATCACCAAACAAAAGGGGTCTTGGCATTTCAGTGTCTAGAAGGCGATCCATGAACTGGGTTGAGACAGACTGAAAAACTGATGAGCTTTCCCATAAAGGAAGACCTACATTTGATTTACCTAAACCTACTGGATCTTGTATAGATTGTTTCTTATTTGGAAACATCTCTGAGCGAGAAGAGTCCACAAACCAAGGATGAGGACGCTTTGAGTTGTCTCTTGTTGAATGATCATAAACTGAATCTTCCTCACTTGTATGTTCATTGTTCTTCAGAGCCCAAAAACCTTTACTTTCATATGACTGAGACAACAATACAATTTCAACCAAATCAGAAGTGAATATGATTTTAATCAAACCCATTAAGAAGGGTTTCTCAGCAAATATAAACCCTAATGTAATGTTCAGATGCGTACCATTTTTGATCCTTTTCTGCTTCCAGATTTGACCAAGTTGGATTCAATCTCTCAAGCCACTCTCTTTGATTGCGTCGTCCAAAAAGCAAGTGCGACAGTTAGTTCTAATTAGAGTTTCGCAAAAATCAAACATCTAAAACGAATTCATAGTAGAAAAGAGAAATCTGTTTTTAACAGAAGCAAGTGAAAGCTAAAACAATAATACAATGAAACCTAATTGCTCAGTAAAATAGTGTTAAAATTCTGAAAGAGGGAAAAGTTTGAAGGAATAGAAGCGATGGCGACGGCGGCGGAATGGCTGAAAAATTGGAGAAATCAAAAGATTAGGTACCTGTCAATTAATTGCCGGAAACACGATCGCCGGTAACGGAAGGATAGAAAGCGATGATACGGTGCGCGAGAATAGTGATCTGATGTTACGGATACCACGAAGCTTATCTTACGCGTCTTGAGTGACGTCTAATCAAGACCGTTCATCTCCAGAATAGTTTGGTTTAATGGATTTGAGTTGAGTTTTTATTGTTCAAGGCCTGTGACTATAGTTTTTGGGCCTAGCTTCTGTTAATTAGTTATAACCCAAATAACAGCAACATTTTTTCATATAAAAAAAACTATTTTGAGTATCATTTTTTAGATGAAAATCGTTAATGAAATGTAGTTTGAATGATACTTTTTTCTTCGTTATTATGCACCACTTTTGTTGGTGCAGCTAGACTTAGGATAAAATTTTCGTTGGATCAAATGATAAAATTATAATATTTGTAAAATTTGAAGTAGATACGAGTATTACTTTAAAAAAACTTAATATTCATTTCGATTCAGGTATATATAAATACATATCAGTTATTTTTTATAATGTTGTGAAGATATATCTGTCTATCTTTTTTTTTTGTCAACGATATATCTGTCTATCTATAATTCGGGATTTTTTTTATTCGTGGTGATTAATTCGAAATTAAATAGTATGTGATAAATTATTGTAACTTTTAGAGAAAAATTAAATTGAGTGATATTATATAAAAAAATCTCTGGAATGCATCCTATGAAAGTTTTATACATCTGCAAAAGTACTTATAATAATCTAAATACTAAGGAAAATTAAAAGAATGAGAGAAGCAATTATATTCAGAAAAAAAAAGAGACTAAAAAAAAAATCAGTAAACTGTTCTTCCAAGTTCAAGCTTGAGATTCAAATTCTCCACCATTCCTAAACTCAAGTCCAAACAACCAATCCTCTTCCCACTGCTCGATTTCTTCAAAGTCGTCACCGTCGTCTCCGGCAATAAATCACGTGTAATCAACGCTACACCGGCAGTATTCTCGTTCCTGTGTCTTCTCATGTGTCCTCCCAAAGCTTGTCCCATCGGAAACTCTACTCCACATATCGGACAAGGATGCGACGTGATTTTAGCCTTTTTCATGGCTACCAATCCGGAGGACAAAGTGTCGTTGTTAGGCTTCTTGTGACTAGCACGATGACCTCCCAACGCTTGAAACGAATGGAACTCTTTTAAACACGTTTTACATGTGAAAACGCGTTTTACTCCACCGTTGTTTTCTTGTCCAACTCTTGAGATTAGCATCAAACAGTTGGTCGCCGTCGCCGACGTAATATCCATCGTCGAGTTAATCTCCGATCTTGCAACCATTTTCTTGAACAAATAAAAAAAAGCTTTTGTGTGTGGGGGTTTTGTGTTTTGTTAGGTTTTTTTTGTGTTGTGAATTGTTGTTGTTGTGTCTTGTCTAGGTTCTATTTATAGATAATGGACTGAAGCCGTGTACGAAAATGACGAAGATACCCTTGTAACTTTGTGGGTAAGGAAGTGTGGTAATGTCGTAATTACGTGGAAAAAAGAGTGGCAAAGAAAGAAGATGCGGGTTATGTGGTGACGAGTTGAGACAACGCGTAGCTTATGAGACTGAAATAGAAAACGAAAAGAGTTAGTCGGTCGTTGGGGATGAGAATCTTCCTCGTGCTTTCTCTAAACACTTTAATTTATTAATACATCATTAACTATAAACTCTGACTTTGATCTATATCTATATTCATGTATTCATCACGCGCTGCGCGTGCTTTTCGTAGCCGTCTTTTTAGATATTATAACATTGAAATATTTTTAACAATCAACGTCTTCTAGAAAATATTTTATTATTATCTTACAATTAAATATGCCCTTTAATTTTATTTTCTAAACCGGGTAAAAATATCTTATTTGCTCTAAATGTAACAAAAAAGATAAGTGAACTACAAATAATAACGTGGAGATATAGGAAATAAGTTGGATGAAAGTATTGTATTCACAAGATATAACAATTAATATGTTATCAATCAATTTAAGAACTTTAGTTTGTTTTAGGATTGATTGCTCGAAACCTCTTTGATTTTTGTTATGGGGTTTTGTCTAGGTTGCAGTGAGTTGAACTCTCTATTTGTAAGTAATTATTGACGCCTTAATTAATTATGGGAATAAGATTATTTCCCCATTTTCTTCTGAGGTCTTCGAACATATTATCCGGAGATTTTCTCAAATAGATCCGAAGACATAATCGAATATCTTTACGAGATATTTAGGTGCCATTACTTTCTTTAGCCAATTAGATTCATTCCTTTGTCAGTTATATCCATTTTCTAGCTGGCCAATTATATTCATTCCTCAACTAATGATCATATCCATTTCTAATCTAGTTCAATTCATTCCTCAGCTAATCATATTTATTCATCAGCGAGTCATATCCATTACTTAGCCAATTAGATAAGATATATTCCTTAGCCAGTTAGATCTAGCTTCTCATCGATCAACTAGATATATATTTATTTGAAGCATTCTAAAGGTCTAGTCGTGACATCATCAACAAGCTAATGGATAAATTAAATAATGCTTAACAAATACTGATTCGTATATTTGATAAAAGTACTTGTCTGATTTGTATTGACTTAGAAAGATAGTATGATTATATATATAAATTGTTATCTGGTGAGATGTTTGTGTAAAGTGGAATAACTAGTAAAAAGTGTTGGAAGAAAAACAAGATTTGTGTTCTTTGAGAAAAAATAATTGTTTGTAGAAGGTTCTCTTAAGATAGGCGTCAGCAATGAGCATAACAAAACAAAAAAGAGGGAAACGTCGAAAGATATCACGTGTGGAAGAAATTAAGTGAGAGCAAATAATCAACAGATATGTACGGAACCTAATGGAAATCAGTTGAGAGAAGAACAAACAAAAAAACACGTAAAAACAAGAAAGATAGAGTGACGTGGCACTTTTAGTTCCTTTCACACGTCGGTCCGATCTTTCGTTTAATGTGTACTAGATTTGTAACGGCATTATATACGGAGTGATGCATTTTTAAATTATAATATTACATTATTTTAATTTAATATAAATTATATTTAAAAAATTAAATGTATGATTAATAAATAATAAAAAAGAATTTTCTGTAAATTTGTTTTATTTTATAATGTTTAACTTTGAATATATTAATAATATTAGTTATATATTTAATTCGGAGAATGATTTGATCCGTTGAATAACCCGTTTGACCATTGTATTAGAGATAAAAATTTAAATGATTTCTAATAAAAATTATGTTAAAAATAAATAAATTCAAATATTAATATAGTTTGATTTATTGTTATATTTATTATATTTATATGTATAAAATTTTGTAAAAAGAAAATCTCGAATTATATTATTATATTTGTCTTGGAAAAATTTCAAAAATTGATATATTAAATGGTTAATAAGCTAATTATTATTTGTTAGATTTATATATATATTAGANTATATATATATTAGACAAATTGTATTTTTGGGCAAAATTTCGAAATATATGTGAATTTATATATTTTTTGAAATATTAAAATCTTATTGAATTTGTTTTTATATTTATCTAGAAAAAAATATTTTTATTTTTGTATTTATCTCTATTTAAATATTATTAGATCTA
>OVAU01003868.1:0-10643 GCA_900406315.1 Biscutella laevigata subsp. laevigata | reverse complement strand
AAACTAAAATCTAAAATCTAGTGAAACATTCGTAGCCTAAAGTATATAGGACTTTTGCTTTTAAAGTCATAGTTCTAAAAGTGACAACAAAAATTATTGTACAATAAATCGATTCTGAAAAATGTTCATTGATTATATGTGTAAAAAATCTATATATAATTTTAAAGTTTTTACAATAATTTTTTTTATCAAATCACACTTTCAAAATAAAAAATATTTAAAATTTCTACAATTACTTTTTTTTTTAGCGTGGCAACATCCCAATTTTGTAAAGTTTCCTAACTATGATTATATAAATAATAAAATTCATTTTTTTCATTTTTTATTGTCAATAATGATTAAATGTCATCTAGAGTTTAATATTAATTTTATCAAAAAAAAAATTTAAGAAATTAATAATTATCAATTTTTTGTTTTGAAATCCATTTACAAGCACTAAAAATAAATTATTATATGATCATATGTTTACTGATTAAGAATAATTAAAAAATTTAAAAATATCTTGGAATAAATAAAAAATATAATATATATGTACGTTATAATGAAAATAATTTAGGATAATTTGTTTTTTTTTTTTTGTCAACTAGGATAATTTGTTTAATTTTACTTATTGAAATTTTATTATTTTAAAAGTAACCATACAGGATTTTTTTTTACAACAAAAAAGTTTACCGTCACCGTCCCCCGGGTAAAAAAAAAGTTCACGCTTTGACTGAAGTTAAAATTTTAACGCCGTGTAAAAAAAACTTCTTAGACGTCTGTGAAATTCTTCCTCGCTCGTTGTGGCGTTTTCTCTCTCTAAAAATCTCGCCGGTAAGCTTTTTCAGTTTTCCTCTTAGATCAATAGTTAGCGTTTCGCACTATTCATCTCCCATTTCTAAGGTTCTGGTCGATCTTAAATCCCAGAGATTTATGAACCTAATTGTCTCCGTTTTTTTTATAAACTTGATCTTTATCAGTCGGCATCAATTTTTGTTTTGAGTCGAGTTGATTACTGTAACGTAATATAAATCCTGATTTCGCAGGTCCTTTTCAGTCTCAGAGTCTGCATATACTCATAATCAGGCCTGGGTCTGAGTGTTGGAAAGTTTGAGAGAATCGCCTCAACAGCAACGCTGAAAACAAAATGCAGTTTTCTTGTGACCCTGTAAGTGAAAGTTTTTTTTGTCAATAACCTTATGAATTCCCTGTATATGGGTGAGATTTTTATCCAATGCAAACATATGCTTTTGTTTAAGGATCAAGAAGGAGATGAGCTGCCACACTATGAACACATCTATCAAAATGAATTCTCATACCGAAAGTAAGAACCTTTCTTTGACACCCTTCAGTTGTAATGCTCACACATAGATTTTGGTTATCTTCACAGAGGAATCTATTGTTAAACACATTTTTAATGTATCTAGGCACAAAAAACAGAAGGAAGAAGATATTTCTATATGCGAATGCAAGTTTGATTTTGGAGACCCTGACAGTGCATGTGGTGAGAGATGCCTGAATGTGATAACAAACACGGAATGTACACCTGGATACTGCCCTTGTGGTGTCTATTGCAAGAATCAGGTGAACGGATTTAAGTATTTGCTTCTATGTTTTGATGTTAAGAGCAGTGGATGGTCGTACTTTTAATGCTGTTATTCTAGTCGCCAGCAACAAAACCCGGAATATTTTCCTTAAAGCTTCGTGATTTTCTTTAAAGTTCCCTTCCAATGTTGTGTGGGGCTGCTTAACATTGAACATATTAAGTTAAATGTATATTACTTAGTAGTTCTACATGCTTTTCCGGTTACAGAAATTCCAAAAATGTGAATACGCCAAAACAAAGTTGATCAAGTGTGAAGGTCGTGGTTGGGGGCTATTGGCTGTTGAAGACATAAAGGTGAGTATTCAAGCTTATTTATTGTTGTGTCTTAGCATTTCTGAACTGAATGTTCAATCATGTTTGACGTAATTGCTGGTTGGTTGTATTTGATGGTACGATTCAGGAAGGGCAGTTTATTATGGAGTACTGTGGAGAAGTAATATCATGGAAAGAAGCAAAGCGTAGAGCTCAGAGTTATGAAACTCATGGTGAGTCGACAATTTACAGAGATGATAGCAATTGATAGTGTTGTGAAGCTCTAGGGCATGTATGTAGGACTTTGTGTGTTTGTTTACATTGGCAGGTGTTAAGGATGCATACATAATATCTCTCAATGCGTCTGAGGCTATCGATGCCACTAAGAAGGGAAGCCTTGCTAGGTTTATAAATCATTCATGGTATAACAAACGACTGGCCTTAGATGCTTCAAAGAAATTCATAGGTAGAATATCCTCCTTACTGTTTCCTTGCTCTATTATACTTCAGCAGACCAAACTGTGAAACGAGGAAGTGGAATGTTCTGGGAGAAGTTAGGGTTGGAATCTTTGCAAAAGACAGCATCTCTTCCCAGACAGAATTGGCTTACGACTATAATTTTGAGTGGTACGGTGGTGCCAAAGTCCGTTGTCTATGTGGCGCAGTCACTTGTTCTGGATTTCTTGGAGCAAAATCTCGTGGCTTTCAGGCAAGTCCTTACTCACACGATTTGTAATAGTAATATTTGTCAAATAGGGAGAAGTAATAGAAACTGGTTTGGTCTAATACCTAATGTTATGCCTTCTACAATTTCAGGAGGATACATATGTATGGGAGGATGGTGACGATCGGTAATTTTCTTTTCACTTCTTTTATGTGGCAAAAAGATGGTCATGGACTGCGTGAATGGACTAAACGTCTTTTATGGATTTTATCCCAACTCTTCTTTTGTTGTTTCCAGGTATTCAGTTGATAAAATTCCAGTCTATGACTCTGCAGAAGACGAGCTTACATCTGAGCCCTCAAAGAATGACGAGTCCAACACAAATGAAGTAAAAGATATCCCAATAGAGGACCATTTGGAGTCCACTGCTCTGATTGTTGGGCAATCCGATTCAATTCCTATGGAGGAAGTTGCTGTCACGGAAACTGGTAAAACCGAAGCAGCTGAAGATATAAAGCTGCTCATACAAGATTCACAGCATGATCTATCACAGAAGACTGCAACTGTATCACGAGTTCGCGGTAACAGTTACAAGATTAAGTCCGAGTCTCTTCCTAAAAAAAGAGGCAGGCCGTTTTTAGGCGGAAAGACCAAAAATGTCGCTGAAAAGCACGTTGACATAGCGAAAGTGGTTCAGCTACTAGCGAGCAAAGAAGCACAAGACGAAATTCTCAAATACGAGGTAAAAGAGACAATTTTGTGTACATCACTATGTTGTCAAATGTGTTAATATGTTGTGGATAGATTTAAACCACCATGAAGCTTACTCTTTCTGCTCCAAAAACCAGCTAGAATTTCAAATTATGCTCAAGTTGGATGAGAATCTGATGTGTTTGGCAAACAAACTGTTGCAGGATGTGAAGAAGGAAGCAGCGGTACGGCTCTCATCCTTGTACGATGAGATAAGGCCAGCCATTGAAGAGCATGAGAGAGATAGTCAAGACAGTGTAGCAACAAGTGTGGCAGAGAAGTGGATCCAAGCAAGCTGTGATAAGCTCAAGGCAGAGTTTGATCTTTACTCTTGTGTAATAAAGAACATCGCTTGCACTCCGATCAAGACACAGGACACAAAAACCCAAGCTGCGGAAGCTGAAAATGATGACCAGATTAAGCTCTTGGAAGCCTAACAAAACGCGTTGACTTTAGTATTAGCCATTCACTAAAAAATTATGTACTTTTCATATGAAAATTTCAGATAATTATTTTTTCTTGGAGAAATCAAATTCAATATTGTTATGTTGGTAATTAACTTTTATATCATCAAAGACTCAAAATCCTTGATCACTTTTTTCTTGATTTGGTCGACATGGATGCTTCATCTCTAAGATATGAACCTTGGACTCATGAATGATTGTACGAAGAATGAATCTATGTAAAAAAGGAAGAATCCAATCAAAGGCTGACGAAAAACCGCGTAAAGATAATATATAAATGTCTTTTGCCGATTCAAATAAAAACGTATACTCTTCAAGAAAAGGTTTAGTCTTTTATCTTCTTCTCTGACCCAACCAGCGAAAGCAAATAACACACAACAGCAAAAATGTTGAACTGAGAAAAAAATAAGAAAGAACAAAAAGCTGCGGTTGGAACAAGAGTTCACGATGATGTTCTTTTGTCTGTAGTTGTTGTTTCCATCTCCAGCGATCTGAGTAAGTAGAATTTTTTATTTGTGATCAGAGGAGATAGATGGTGAAGGAAACAGAGTACTACGATGTACTTGGCGTTACTCCGACTGCTACAGAAGCTGAGATCAAGAAAGCTTATTACATCAAGGTCAGATTTTTATCTTTCTCTTCAATGTTCTCTGTTGATTCCAGGGTTAGATGTTTGCTATGTTTTCGTTATGCGAGTTCGATTAGCATCTGAATTTAGAGAGTGAAGATTCGAGTACCCTTTAGTTTAGGCTATAAGCTCTTTGATCTACGCAGTTCCAGTTGGTAATTTGCAGTGAACAACAAGCTTAGTGATGGTTGGCTTGTTTGTTTATACACAGGCACGACAAGTTCATCCAGATAAAAACCCCAATGATCCTCAAGCGGCACACAATTTCCAGGCAAGTTTCAGATTTCAGAAGTATTTTTTTGCAAGATGTTTGGAGGTTTAACATCAGTGTTTAATTTTCTATTACTCTCTATCGACTTAATATGGATGTTTTTCTCTAACAAGTAAATTCTTATTCAGGTGTTGGGAGAGGCCTATCAAGTTCTAAGTGATTCAGCACAACGCCAAGCTTATGATGCTTGTGGGAAGTCAGGGATCTCAACGTGAGTCTCTCATTTTTGTGTCTCTTGTGGAATCTAGTGACACGGATCTTCTCGGTGCTTACTTGCTTTTTGTTCATCTTTCCAGTGATGCAATCATCGATCCTGCAGAGATATTTGCAATGCTTTTTGGTAGTGAACTTTTTGAGAGATACATAGGACAGCTTGCTATGGCATCAATGGCTTCACTTGATATCTTCAGTGAAGGGGATCAGTTTGATATCAAACAATTACAAGAAAAATTGAAGGTAAGTTTTAGAATTATTAATATGTCTCCTGCTCAAAGCCAGTTCTTCCTTGTACAAAATTTGCTAAGGTTCTGGATTATATCTGTCTATCTTCAGACTGTCCAGAAAGAAAGAGAAGACAAACTTGCTCAGGTTCTTAAAGACCGCCTCAACGAATATGTGATAAACAAAGACGAGTTTATCAGTAACGCTGAAGCAGAAGTAGCAAGACTCTATAATGCAGGTAACATATTATGTAGACTGTTCATTGTTTCTTAGTTTTCAGTCAATGCCAAAAACTCGTCTCATCTTTTTCTACTTTATCTTCATCATTCAGCTTATGGTGTAGATATATTATACACAATTGGGTACATATACGTAAGACAAGCAGCGAAAGAGCTTGGGAAGAAAGCTATGTACCTCGGCGTGCCATTCGTTGCTGAGTGGTTTAGGGATAAAGGTCACTACATCAAATCCCAAGTAACAGCTGCAACAGGTTAGATATTAATGAACACTCTGGTTAGATTTCAAGAATCAGATATTCTCTAATAGGAAGCAATACATTTAGTTGATGTTGTTTTCTTTTTCTGGCTGTTTACTGTCATCCTAGGCGCATACGCTTTGTTCCAGCTGCAGGAGGATATGAAAAGACATTTAAGTGCTGAAGGAAATTATAGTGAGGAGGAACTTGAGGGATACCTTCAGTCTCATAAAAGAGTGATGATTGATTCACTGTGGAAGCTCAATGTTGCTGATATTGAAGCCACTCTTTCCCGTGTTTGTCAGCTGGTTTGTCTCTCTATACCTGCTCCCTGGTACATTTTCTTTGGTTTTGTTAATATATTTATGATTCTTGTTGTATAGGTTCTTCAAGATTCCGAAGCCAAAAGAGAGGAGCTTCGTGCAAGAGCAAGAGGGTTAAAAACTCTGGGGAGGATCTTTCAGGTTTCATTCCCTTCTTATTCTTTTCAGAATTTGTTTTGTAAATTGAGAAGAAGAGAAGACCGACTAAAGGGTTAATAATTTTTCATTCATACAGAGAGCCAAAACAGCTAGTGAGAGTGGTCCTCTAGGCGGAACAGAACCTCAAAAGTTAGACGGAAAAGAAGCCTCAACATCAACAAATTTCACTGAAGTCTCTCACTCTAACTCTGGTGCTCAGGTATCTTTTTTGTTTGCTTATCTTGGACCTCTTTCCATTTCACAATAGTCATCTTTCTCTCCATCTTCAACAATGAAGAATAAATGCTTATTTAGTTGACTTGTTTAGATAGAAGACATCCATGTGTGTGTTTTTAGTAGAAAAACAATCATTTCTTAACGAAAGAATCGAATGTAAACTGATTTGTTGTTGGGTGATTGTAGGAACCACAAAGTCCCTACGTGGAAGAATACAAACTCGGAGATCAACAATTCAACCATTACTTCCCAAGACCTGCACCACCACCAATGTGACTGTCTAGGATTGATGCAGGTGGGATCGGAGGCATCTGTTTATTGCTTATTCGAAACTCTTTTGTTCTGTATATAATTATATCTATACCTAACAGTGATTTAGCTTCGGAGCGTTTAATGTGAATTTGGCTTATTAGAAGAATATGATTTGAATAATTGACATCAAAAAAGAAGAAGATTATGATTGAATATAGATAGTAAATGAAAAACTCTTCTGTGAATAAAGCTATAAAACTGCGACACAAAGGAGATTAATAATGCCAGAAACTTATTACATCAAAAGGAAAACATAACATTATACGTTACAATCTCAAGCTATTAATTCGAGAAAAGGGTAATCAGTGTAACCAACAACAGGATCAGACGTGTAAAACGTTGTTCTATCGTATTTATTCAGCTGTGCATCAACTTCGAACCTCTTGGGCAGATCCGGGTTCGCAAGGAACCACCGACCAAATGCCACGAGATCGGTTCGTCCCTCTTCCACCGCAGCATTCCCATCTTCCTTCTTGAAACCTCCTGCGGAGATGAAAGTCCCTTTAAAGGCTTTCCTCATCGGCATTAACGTGTGAGGACACTCTGCTATCTCTCCCACTGTTTTCATTCTCGGTTCAATGACATGACAGTAGAGGATTCCGTATTTGTTCAGAGCTTCTGCCATGTAATGTCCTAATGCCTTTGGGTTAGTGTCTCTGGATTCCATGTAGTCTGCGAAAGGAGATAACCTGATTCCAACACGATCTGGCCCAATTTCATTGCTCACTGCTTCCACTATGTCTAGAGCGAATTTGCAACGGTTTTGCAATGATCCACCGTATTGGTCGGTTCTATCGTTTACTGTGTCCTTCATGAACTGGTCGATCAGATATCCATTAGCACCATGAATCTCCACTCCATCAAAACCTGCACCACCGATAAACATTCAACAGACATATATAAGAGTCTTGAATTTCATTGCTTAGCTTCTATGAGTCCGGATTTTCTTACCAGCTTCCATTGCGTTTCTAGCTGCGAGCCTAAAATCATCGACAATGCTGGGGATTTCCTCGGTGCTTAGCCGTCTTGGAGGGGTAAACAGGGCTTCATCGATGCCATTAGAGCGGATTTGAGGCGTCAATGGCTTGTCAGTACAAGAGATGGGAGCTTGCCCATTTGGCTGAAAACCTTTAAACACACAATAACATACTCAATCAATAAGCTAATCAGATTGTTGAAGCATTCCACGAGCCTGTAAAGATGACATTTTCAAGAGGCAAACCTCGATTAGAAACGCGACCAACATGCCAAATCTGACAGAAGAAGGTGGCGCCTTTGGCATGAACAGCATCCACGATTGGCTTCCATGCCTCCACATGCTCTTTAGTCCATATCCCAGGAGTATCTTGGTAGCTTCAAGAACAAAAATTACACAGACATGTGAGGTTTAGTATCATATCCTCAGATCAAAACCCACAAATAAAAGCGTAAACTTAAAGCAAAGTGGTCGGTTTAGATACCCTTGAGCTGTATCTGAAACTCCAGTGGCTTCAGTGATGAGAAAACCTCCCGGAGTAGCTCTCTGAGAGTAGTATAAGATAGCGTGAGGCTGAGGAACGTTTCCGTACGATCTCTGTCTGGTCAATGGTGCCAGAACAACCCTGAAACAAAAATAATCAAGCTTCTGGTCAGCTGGGGATTTCATCTAACAACTGGAAGGCAAGAAGGAAGAACATTATGAATACCTATGAGAAAGATTGAATCTTCCCATCTTATAGGGAGTGAGGAGAGGGATACTCTGTTTAGCTACTCCGTTTTCCATTTCCACGAATTCTGAATTTCCGATGTTGGATTCTTTTTACTCTCAAAAACACTTGCAAATCTCCGTGGACTGAGGAAGAAGGTGGATACATCTGTAGATATTTATACACATTGATTAGAGAATCAGGAGAGCAAGTTCCTTTTTCTTTCGCGTTAAATGGAGATCGATTCGACGTCATTGATGACGTACCCATGGTTGATGGACCCCACCCCAACCACTTGTATCTTCATTGACGACTCCATCGGAGGGTAAGAGCATCCACATTACTGGATCTTTAACAAGAACCCCAATGAATACTTTTTGAATATTTTAATCTATTAGAACCTCAAAATTTTGTTAATAAAATTTTCCATCCATTAGAGTATCTAGACTAGGGGTTCTTAAAAAATCCATGACAAAATCCAAAGACAGTCCCAAGAACTTGCATCCGTGACTCCCAAAAACTTGCATCCGTGATTCCCAAAAACGTGTTGCAGACAATGACAAACTCCCAAATAGTTGTTGCATCTGTGAGTGTCCCATTCCATCTCCTGCATATGAAAACTCAAAGACATCAGACATATGAAAACTCAAACTCACACTGAAACAATCACACAGCAAACAATAAACTCACACGTTAAACATCACTTATCAAACATATCAGAGAAATAAGACTAACCTCCTTTGGCAATGATTCTATCAATATCTTCATATGTGATTGTGCTATCTATCTCCAACATCACTACCATTTCAAGCAACTTTTCTTTGTTGACAGCTGCACAGTAAGAAAATACATTAATCTCATTTAGGATAAACATGAACCACTACAATTTTGAAATCTCAGTATTAAAAGCTTACTCTTCTGTTCTGCCAATCGCCCTTGTTGAATTACCAGAGCATCAAGCACCAAGCTCTCTCGTTCATCATCACCAGTATTTCCATCAATACTCTGAGTTGATTCCACCTCCAACTTGCAAATCGCCTAGAATTTTCATCATCTTGCATCATATATAACACAAAGATTGGCATCAAAACTATGAACAGAACCCCATCATATTCATCAAAGACGTACCGAGATAAGCATGTAGTGCTCCAAGAGCTGCAGCGTGTAAAGTTGCAGAGTATTCTTTTCATCAGCGGAAGACTGATCGATGGACATACCTATGAATTCATCAAGAAACAAGTTCAGTGATCGAGAGATGAACTGAAGAGACAAAGAGATATAAAAGCAAACCAAAATCAGAAAGAGAACTAGCAAGCAGATTAAACTGAATATCAAGAACAGACTTATCTTTGAAATCCATCCAAGGTATTAGTTCTCAATGTTTCTGTTTTCTTCTTCCTTGATCAAATCCTCATCAATGAAATCATCTTCTTCTTCACTGAAATCGATTTTGCTGGTTAGAGGGTTTCCACACCCACACTGCCTTCGCATCTGACTGTCCGCCTCTCTCTCGACGATAAATCATCATCTATCTACGTCTCCGATCGAAGAAACGGCGAAGATCGAGAAAACCCTTCGA
Organism: Biscutella laevigata subsp. laevigata; assembly: GCA_900406315.1. NCBI lineage: Eukaryota > Viridiplantae > Streptophyta > Magnoliopsida > Brassicales > Brassicaceae > Biscutella > Biscutella laevigata. Next base: position 839 of record OVAU01003868.1, on the reverse strand, counting down.
TTTCGCCTCCCTTTTCGCCATCGACTTCTTCACTCCATTTTTCCTTTCTTTTTTTTTGGCGAATGACCAAAACACATCGAAGCCATGCGTTTTGGATGCCTCTCTCATGCGTCCAATAACACGCCGACACCTGTCGGATCAGATACTGCTTCATAGTATCTCGCCCAAGAATCGATTCTGGTTTTTTTTGATTTTTTTTTTTTTTGGGTCTTAAAACCCCAGCCCAGATACCCTATACATCCTTTAATGGAGGTGGTCTAAAGGTTTCTTAACTTGTTTTTTTGTATTTTAAAGTTGAAAGAAAAGAAAAAATGTATCAAAACTGAAGAATCGGTTCTGAAACAAGAAGTTTCAGATACTGTTCTAAACTAGACACATGTCGAACTTTTATTGGAAAGGAAAAAAAAAGGGAAAAATGGAACTGGTTTCATGTCTCTCTCTCGCATTCTTTCGCAACGAAAGAAAAATTTCACCGGAGCTCTCGATGGCGATTTTGAGGTGATGAGAAGGCGAGTGGCTCAAGATTATTTCTTTTGCAATTTCGTTGACCTGAAACCGACGCTATGATGAATCTTAGGGTTTTAATTTGTCGCTCTCTTCTCCTTAGATCTCCTCTGCTTCAAGGTTTCTCTCTCATAACTATCCCCCACAGATAATTGTACGCCGATCTGCACCGAATTGATTGATATTTTGTGTGATCGTTTGTAAACATGTTTCGTGGATTTTGTAGAAGCTGGGTTTTGTGGATTTTGTATGATTTATGGGTTTTGTTTCGGTTTTGTATATAGATTTGAATATGCCTAAGATTTGACTTCAAGTTCCTTGTTTAATGTTAAAAC
>OVAU01003866.1:0-10649 GCA_900406315.1 Biscutella laevigata subsp. laevigata | reverse complement strand
TAGAATTCCTCAACTTTTTGCTAATTTTCTTTTATAATACCGCAAATTCCTTCCGACAAGAATTCATCTTATTTCTTTTAAATTCTCCAATCCAATACCACCCCTAAAAAGTGGAATTGAGTTTGAAGTAATCTAGTGATGTCCGTAACGTGACAAAAAAAAAAAAGAAGTCTTTTTGTTTNAAGTCTTTTTGTTTCTCTATTTTTAAACCGGTAATTTTAATCAAACCGGTAATTAAGTTCACCGCGACCACAACAATGCAAACCATTTTTCTAACGTCCCTAAATTGGCCACGTCAGTTCTTCGCGGGAATTTTCTGGACTAATTACTCTTCCTTTTACAGCCACTTGGCCACGTCAGTTCTTCGTCAGCTTTTAAAAAAAAACAATTATTAAAAAGCTATAAAGTCAGCAAATTAATGAAAAGGCACGAGAAGATAGAGAGAGAGAGAGTGTGTGACTTCTTCTCCAAGAAATGTTGAACAATGGCGTCACTGTTACGTCATTCCTTAGACTAGAGAACTTGTAATAATATCGGTACCAAACCCAAATAATATCCACACAAAATGGAAGTAGCAGAAGAAGCTCACCACCATACTCGCCTCTGCGACTATTGCGACTCCTCCGTCGCTCTTGTCTACTGCAAAGCTGATTCTGCTAAGCTCTGTCTCGCCTGCGACAAGCAAGTCCACGTCACCAACCAACTCTTCGCCAAACACTTCAGGTCACTTCTCTGCGACTCCTGCGACGACTCTCCCGCTTCTCTTTTCTGCGACTCCGAAAACTCTGTGCTTTGCCAGAACTGTGATTGGGAACGCCGCAACTGCTCTTCCTCTGTTCGTAGCCGGAGACCCGTCGAAGGATTTTCCGGCTGCCCGTCGGTGACTGAGTTGCTTGCGCTCTTGGGACTCGATGATTTGAGTGACAAAACTATCTTCCCTGATTCCGAATCGTCCGAGCTGTTGCTTTGGGAAACGCCGGAGATCGTTACCATAACCGATCTGATAGCTTCGAGCGGGTCAGGTCACAATTTCCGGGCCACGGATGTGCCTCCTCTGCCAAAGGTATATATATACAAATACGAGTGTGGCGTTTTCCTTTGCCAGAGACTCAATTCTGTTTCTCTAAAATGTTTTGTGTTCTGTCAGAATCGTAACGCCACCTGCGGGAAACACAAAGAGGAGATGATCCGACAGCTCCGTGAAATATCGAGATCCGAGCCCAATTGTCTGAAACACGAAGACCTTGATGTCGGATTCCAGTTCCTGGCGCCGGAAATCGATGACGATCTGTTTTCTGGATGCGAGGTAAGAGAGGTTTATGGGGTTGTCTGTAGTGGCTAATGATAATAATATCCAATCGTAAAATATGAATCCTTGAAGGTAAATGGACTGAAATGGTTCGAGGAAGACATTCCAAATGATTATGTACCAGTGTCAGATGAGAAGCCTGATAACGTGAAGCGAGGCTGCCCTCAATCGACGGCGATCAACAGTCTCGAGAGAAACTCAGCACTCTCTCGTTACAAAGAGAAGAAGAAATCTCGAAGGTACGAGAAACACATCAGATATGAATCACGCAAGGTTCGTGCAGAAAGCAGGACCAGAATCAGGGGGCGTTTCGCTAAGGCAGATCCATGATCTACCTAAGACTTTCATTGCTTAGTTTTGTCCAAAAACAAAAATCAAAATCTTTTGTATAATGGTGTATCATATAATAAAGATATATGTGTCTTTATGATGATCAGTGGCTACAAGTCTTACTCAGCTCAAACAAATGTTCCAGAAAGAACCTATCTCATTTCAGAGGGTTGAACCATCGTGTCTGTTGCTGCTGCTCTGAATCTGAGGTGTTGAGCTCTCGTGCTTAATCCGTTGCTTTTGATTACCCTTCCTGTTTCTTCTCTCCTTCGCAGGCTCTTTTCAGTGCTCTTGCCACCCACTGGTGATTGCTTTTCTTGATTTTTCAGACATGATATGATGCCTGATAAAGACATTTTCTGCTTTCCTTGTTTTGTTATGTATTTGTCGAGAGTTAAATGGTGTACGTGAATGTGGAATCTTGTGTCTGTTGGATGCTACGGATTGTATGTCAATTCAATTACCTGAATTTCTGCCAGGTCTGGATGTATATTCTCAAAGTTACCAAAGAAAAAAAACGGTCAGATAAATTATCATCGAGATGAAATCATAGTCTGGAACTACAATCAATAGCAACAACAGAAGGGAACAACAACAAACATAATCTACTGTCTTAGGATTGTGATTCTCTCTGTATAGACTTGCAAAGACTTTTGAAACTATGTACACAACACTTCTTAGACCAAGGCAAAGCAATCTTCTCTTTCAACATGATACAACTAAATAAACCCCGAAGTCCCACGGACGGACTGTTGAAATCATTCACATGCTATCTTAGTGTCGAAACTGCTAAGACAAATGGTGAAGGCCTGAAAGGCAGAGATAGGGTACTGATAGTCCATTGTGAACACATCTTTCCCAACTTTCCCAAACTGGAGAATCACGTTTTCGTGCTCAGGTCCAGCAGGTCCATTCTCGGGAGCAGCTACAAGCTGAAAGTTTTTCACGGAAGCAACAGTGACTCTCCCATTGAAGTTGAGGCACCAGCACTGGAGTTGTTCGTGCCATCTCGGCGCTTTGTTCTTCAGGACAAGCAGCCCTTCCTTTTGAGTAGCAGGCGATGGACCAGAAGGGAGGCTCTCTACACGAATTGATTTCGACCTGAAAAAGGAGAATGATGGGAAATTATCAAGATTGCTGTGGACTAGTTCCGTCTGAGTTGGAGCTGTGCCTCCAGGTTCCACTGCTGATGCAGGGATGGCATCCATTACGCACTGCATCCTCCTCGGCCCTCTGGTTTGACACAACAATACTCACCATCAGCAAACGCCATAAAAGCACTCTCACAGATTATCTGTGTAAGAAAGGAGATTAATCACCTGGAACCCAAGACGTTAAGCTCATATGAGATATGTGCAACAGGATAGTTGCCAGACGGAACCCTCGGGCTCACTTGTTTCAAACTAAGAAGTCTGCTTGAACGGGTTCTGGTAACCTGAGCACCAGGATTAGTCGGCTGAGCATCATAGACGGTGAATTTGGTACCCAGAAAGTTAGATCTGAAAGAAAGTCAGAGAAGGGAATAAGATGCGAAAGGAGGCAGTTAAAACATGGGCTCAATCTGTGGCTAAGTACCTTAGCTTTCCGATATAGGTATTGCTTCCTCTCGAGACATCATCACAGTTTAAGGAGATGATGTAGTCAGTGCAAGTTGGCCTCCGAAACCTCTTGGCAGCAAGAAGGAGCTTTCCATCATCGTTTGAAGCTGCTGCTGAAGCAGAAGAAGCAAACTCTGAACGGTTATTCACAAAGATCTTAGGTATGCAGTGAGAAAAGAAAGAGCAATGGTAGTATTTCCACCTTGGTTCAACCCGAGGTATAGACAGTACGTTTGATTAGAGCGGTTTCTCATGATATAGCACTGAACAAGTGAACCCCTTGGACCCGGCTAAAAGAAGATGAGCATGAGCGAACTTTAGGCTGAAGAAGCACAAAAGTAATAAGGTAAAGAGAGAATGTTTAGAGAGATACTGAACCTGTTTGAGGGAGATTGGAAAAGTCAATTTGCTAGAAAGTTCAGGAACTTTGACAATGTCCTTGACGATTTCTCGCCAGTTCCTGCAGACACCAGCACAAGAAACGACATTCTTCCTAGACGGCCAACTATGTTCGGATTCCTCAATCCTCATGAGAACATCCCTAAGAAGCTCGGGAGGCATATTAGCCCAACAGCTCTGCTTGAAAGCATCCACAGGAAGAGAAGTATCCTGAACCACACGATGAGACCTCGATCTCCCATACCCGAATCTGACATCNNAACCCCTTTCTAGATATACTCCCCAGCTCTCCTCTCATGTCCTGAAGCAGACTCTTGAAAGACATATGGCTCTGAACTAAACTCTAGTCTCTATATCCTAATTCAGAGTTTTTGACTGGTTAATAACCCAACATTCTAAACGAAAGGAGATCTCCACTTCTTGCATTCAGATGAAGAGTAAGATCCGATTAGACAGAGATCCGGAAGTAAACGTAAATACCTTGAAACAACCAGCGGATGTGGATCGAAATGAAGAAATTAAGAAAATGGCATCGACTTACAACTTATCCAAAGCTTGACAATTGACATCAATGGCTTCCAATAGAGTGTGAATCAAAAGAATTCGGGAAAGTCCCCAGATTGGAACAGAAGCGGTCGTCAGAGGAAATAGATTTAGGGTTTGGTCATCGACGACTGGTTGTGTTGTGTTGGATTGAGTGTGTGTTATCCAATCTCTCTCTCGTTTTTTTTTTTTTAATGGTAATTTATCCGTTTTAACCAAAAATAATTTGGTAACAAATAATAATAAAATACATTTGCTGTGGATTTTTTACCCATTTTATCTTATTTTTCATGACCATATAGGATAAATACACTCTAACTATGAGTCATCTAACCAATCACGTAGCTTTTATTGTCAGAAAAATATTAAAAGTATTCTAGAATGAAAAAATATTAAAAGTATTTTAAAGTGTAAATATGACTTTTGAAAGTGTTTTAGAATGCCAAATTTTCTTAATAAAATNCGTTTTGAGGCTCCAAAAGGTATTATTTATCTTTTACTTTTTCTTTTTATAAAATGATTTTATTTTATCTTAAAATATAATATATTAAAGATTTAAGATATGTTCCTTTACTATGATAATTAATAGATTTGGTCAATCCATAATCTTTTCAAGTGTATCAGTAAACAGAGAAAAGAGGGTATTATCTAAAAATGTTGAAATAAGGTTGGCCCATTTTGTTTAGAGCCCGACCCGTTTACGTCCATCCGTTTGACCGGTTAAGCTCTTCCCCGATGCATCGCAGTGAGTTCCACCTTTTACTATGTTTATGAAGACAACACAAAGTGGTCAAGAGGAAGCAAACGGCTCTCTGGTATTCAGACACTGAATCATTTGTTCACTTTGTTGGTCAAGCTTCTTTACATTGTTTTTCTCAGTACACACATCTGAACACAATGGCGAGCCATTCTCATGGCAAATTTTCAACTAAACTCAATCACTAGAGATCTGATGAAAGAATGAACAAAACTTAGATCAGCTCAGGACCTTATGAACGAATGAGGATGACGCTGAGGACTTTCCCATACGCTCTGGGATGTTTTATGAGCTTTCACTGGCTTCCATGTGCGGACTCCTGACTTGGAACTTCTATGCCCAGACCAGTCCATCAAAACCGATTTCCAGATTTGACACAGGGCTGTCTCCAAAACCTTGGTCAAGAGCCTGTGTGTCATCTAGTGGATCTACATATGGCTCAAGCAGATCGGCAGATCTTTCGGATGGGATTCCATAATCTTTAAGGATGCACAAGGAAGCCGAACTTGAAGCTTCTCTCTCCAAAACTGCCACGTAGTTGTCTTCAAACTCAAAGACTAGATACTTATCTTTGCACATGTCGATGAGGTGTGCCAAGTGATGGATGTTTCTTATAGGAGTTCCATTGAACTTCAAGACCTGCTGGTTGTTCATGTCTTCATAGCCTATGTTTACTTCATTTGCCAAGACCTACAGATATTACCGTCGACCAGTGAGTGAATTATGAAAATTATTGTCGCACTCACCAAATTGCACATGGATATTAAAACTCGTTAGCCTCTAAGGGTTTACCTGTGATAGGATGACGATTTGTTCTCCTCTGAACCTCGCCACAGAGTAGCGTGCCTTTGTTAACAACTTCAACTACAGATTGGAGAAAAACAAATTCAGGGTTAGAATGCAAAAAAAAACTGTTGGAGATGATTTATAAATTAAACTAACAGAAAGTCTAGTAGGGTGAGCTTACGCCTATGGTGTCCTCACACTCTTCCCTGTTGATGCATAAAAAAAGGAGAAAACAGTTAGGCATTTTTAGGAACTTATGAAGAAAGTTTCGTTTTCCTTTTGCATCTTAGTAAGCTGAGGGAAACATACTCAATCAGAGGTTCCGAGAGCGGAGTAAACACCAAACCCGCAATTATAATGTATGAAGGCTGACCCCCATCAATATGGTATGGTACCTGTTTAAAAGCAAGAAGCATTGAAGTATTAGTAATTAGCTTACTAGGCATGAAGCCTGGATAGCTTAATATGGTAGACACAGAGAGCTGTACCAGGTGCACTCGTGGCTTTAGAACTACTTGAACTTTCTTATGTTCTCCTGCTCTGATGATACCAAGCTCAGCGATATCACCTGCAAACCTGCTCAGTAAATTAAAAGCCAAGTATAAGCTTAGGTAAAGGAAGTTGTTACATCTGTAGACAAGAAATTGAGGTCTTTACTTTTGACTAATGAGATAACGGAATGCAATGCGTTCACTGGATCGGAAGGGCACAGTTCCTTCACATCCTACATGTAGATCATCAAAACTGACAATCACATCTCCCTGATCCAACAATTAGCACTCTTCAGTTATTACTAGATCAAGGATGAAAAGATTTGACTGTAGAAATTTGCTAAGCGACAATCCAATGACCCATGCTCCTTACCTCCTTCAGGACTTTACTTGCATCAGATGTAGGTTCAACTCTTCGTACAAGCACCCCCTAGAAAAAAGAAGGTAACATCACCTTGTGTAGACTCAAAATGCTAAGAAGGAAAATTTAATATCCTCCACCAATAAGTTTGCAAAATCTTTATCCAACAAGAAACAGACGACCTAACAAAGCAAGCCTACCTCATTTGTAGGAACTTTCAGGCACTCCCGCAGAGCTGGATTTTCCAATTTCTGCAGCAATACTCCAAGGCAAGGGTATCCTGCAAGAGAAACATATCTTTAAATAACAATAGAAAGGCTCAACCAAAAGATTATGGTCTTGCAGTGGAATATATGAAAGTCGAGAGAAAACTGTTACCAGTATACTTTCCGTTCCTCTCATAATCAGTCAAAAAGTGAGAAACAACTGTTGTTGGAATCACGTATCCAATATTTTCAGTTTCCTCCGATCTGTAAACCTAGAGGAAGTCTTCAGTGAGACCTACGTTTGGAAAGAGAATAAAAAACAGAGATTTTGTTCCTGAAAATTCCAAGGTGATTACCTGAAAAGCTACTCCAATACATTCACCCTGGTCGTTGAATGCAGGGCCACCACTATTCCCTAAAATCTAACAAGTATAAGAAATGCTATCACAATAATACAGATGAATGTTCTCCGAAACAAATTTAGTGAAAAGCACGCTGCAGGAAAGAACCAGGCATGTGAAAGTTTTAGATACAAGGAGCAAAATGAAAACAATTTATCCACTGACCTGGATTTATTGCAGCGTCGATTTGAATTCCAAGCAAGTCAGAGGATCCATGAGCATATGATGTTACCTGCATTCCAAAAATTTCGACGAAATTTCTTAAAATCAAAACAGCTATGGTGGCGTAAAAGCAAAGCCAAAGATTTCCGGAAACCTCTATACGTGATACGACCCCTTTTGTAACCGAGATTGTATCTCCTCCAAGAGGATATCCCACGACAGTTACTGAATCCTGCATGTCAAAGCGAACATGGAAATTCAATGAACAACTGGTATGTTCACTGTTCAGACTTCAAATCTGAGATAATACAACTAAAAGGCAGGGCATAACATCTTAAGCTTTTAGTTTATTAATGCAGGAAAAAAGAAAGCAGAAAATGTTTAGGTGGACGCTTCAATAAGACCACTTACTGAGCTTATTTCCTATAAGAACATGCACACCACAAAAGTGGTCAGCGNATAACATCTTAAGCTTTTAGTTTATTAATGCAGGAAAAAAGAGAGCAGAAAATGTTTAGGTGGACGCTTCAATAAGACCACTTACTGACCTTATTTCCTATAAGAACATGCACACCACAAAAGTGGTCAGCGTCCCTTGTTTTGTAGTATTAATTTAAGTTTCAAGTGTAGAGAATCTGGTTGTCTGTTTTTTGTATTGTTCATGTCTCATCTAAGCCGTCAAATGTGTTCTTTAAATAATTTAGGAGATTGCAGTAGAAGAAAACTGAGAAGGACTAAGAAAGACATCATTGTATGATGAGATAATAAAACCTGAAGGCGGGGCAAATGGCCAAGCCGCAACGGTTCAGCTCCTTCCCAGAATTCCTCGCTTTCTACTGAAAGCAAAGCTATGTCACAGTCCACACCCCTTACCAAAACCTGAACATTGTAGATGAGAGGGAAATTATCTTCATTATATAANCGCTTTCTACTGAAAGCAAAGCTATGTCACAGTCCACACCCCTTACCAAAACCTGAATATTGTAGATGAGAGGGAAATTATCTTCATTATATAAGAGATGAGTACGTGTTTAATTAAAGCTATGGGATAAATAAACAAATTCTATTGTTATTAGTTTTAGTCAGTATAGTGATGGCTTCCTGCTACTAGTTCAAAGCAAAAGAGTTAACCCACATGGATAGAAAAGCATCAGTAAGTAATTATACACAGATGCAAAACTAACCTTAGCCACATACTTTCTATCATCTCCCCTTCTCTTCACTTTAACCTGATGAAAAGATATGTCAGCAGAGTAAACAAGAGGCGAACAGAAAAACAGATACAAAGCAAAGGGAAGACAGAAATGAAGTCCAAGAACCTGGGTATCATGTTCAACACAATGGGCATTTGTCAAGAGCTTGCCATCTCCTATCATAAAAGCACTGCAATCAAAAACCGCTATTAACTCATGGAAAGAGCTTTATGAAGAAGATAAGCGAGAAAAGTCAAACATGTAATCAAAATTTGCCTTCCAGTGCTAGTAAATTGTCTTTGCTTCTGCCATGGGAGAGAGTAATCAGGCGCTGTATGAGTGCAATAAACCTGAGAAAAAGGAGGAGCAACAAGCAGTGGTTAACAGTAATAGGGAAGTTGCAAAGCAAGCTACTTAAGAAAGAAAAATCTTTGAGTAGGATGAGAAAGTTTTACCTTAACAACGGCATTAAGAAAAGAAGCATCGTGAATCTTGGCAGGATCAGTCTGCTGTAAGAGAGTGGAAGAGATGATTACGGAAGAAAAACAAATACAGATACATGTAAAGAGACATGAAGTTGCAGCATACCTGTTGCTCTGAAAGAGAGTCTTTTTTATCCTTTTTGGGCGACCCAAAAGCCTTGAATGCCATTGTTTGAGAAGCACCAACATCCCATTTTGCATCTAGCGCTCTGCTTAGGTACTACTTGGAGAAGATGGCAACTCAATGGTAAAATCAGGAATCAATACGGAATTGAATATAATGATTTAGTGTACCTCTGGGTTTGATTTAGGTGATGAATCAGGTCGGAGAGCTTTCTTCTTCTGAACCGAAGCTCGAGGAGAGAAGGACGTCAGAGACTTCTGAGATGAGGCTAAGAAAGAGAGGGGAGAATGAAGTTTAACGGAGAAGCAGCAGGTTGCTACGGAGAGAGCCATATTTAACGACCGGGAGAGCGGCCGGCGAGAGAGTGAGAAGTGAGGTTCTGATTTGAACTCTTATCCACTCTCTGACTCACTTTTTTTGTTTTGGGAGGGGGACATCATCTCTTGGGGTTATTTTTGGTAATGTCAGCTTTTCAAATTAATGGGCCTGTTTTCTTTTATCCTAAGGAGCCTGCCCATTTGAGTTTTTTGGCCATTTCGTTAGAATTTTGTAATTTGAGATGTTTATATTTTATTTTGTAGATAATATTCAATAAAAAATGAGGTTTTATCAAAATACTATAAATATATGTTTTAAGGAATTATGTCGTCGGTAGATAATAGTCTACAAAAATTTAGAAGTTTTGAAAAACACTATTATGTGAAATTATTCCCATTTGATAGATAAACGCTATAAATATATAGATTTTGTAAAATGTTAAAATTTTGTGTTTTGAAAATTATATCAATTTGATAGAAAAACGTAGAGTATTTCTTAAACACTAGAATTTGTACTTCAAGAAATTATGTTGATTCTACGGAGAATAATCCATAAATATTAAGAGATTTTGCCGATGCTCAAAATTTGTTTTCGGAAAATTATGAATATTTTGTGTATAATAGCCAAAAAAAGAAAACAGATATTATAAATCACATAAAAAAGTTATTTTAATTTTTTCACAATTGGTGAAATAATAATCCACAAAAAATGACACTATATAAACATTATAATTTTGTATTTTAAGACATTTGGTTGGGATAATAATTCATAATTTTATTCTTGGTATTCATCGACCTAGTGTTACAGTCATCATAGAGATTCTTAGAGCACCTCTAACGGCATTACGCATGCGGTGCTTGACACGAGTTTTGAAAAAAAAAAATAATAAACAAATTGATGGCAGTTGCTTGAGAGAAGGAACGATCCTTCAGCAAGGATCACCAAGGATCGATCCTTGAAGACACGTGTCGCACACATGTATTTTTTTTTTCAAGCTCATCACAATTATTCTTTTAAAAAATTGATTCAGAGTTGAACGCGGGTATTTTTATAATAAAATTATTTTAACTTTAATAAAATATAATTTTTTTAATATAGCTAGCAAAATATATTTAGCTTACATTTAAATTTTTATCAAATTATCGATTTTTTATTTAATATCTTATACTAGTCGGTTAGCGATATTTTA
>OVAU01003865.1:0-10651 GCA_900406315.1 Biscutella laevigata subsp. laevigata | reverse complement strand
TAGTAGAAAAATATATAATTCATCCAAGGACCCATTTAAAAAGAGTTGAATGTATATTTGAAAAATACCTAATTCATGAAGAACCCATATTTTAATATATAGTAGAAAAAGACCTATTCGAACCTATTATAGTTCGAATGTCATTCGTTTTTATGTCTTTAAAATCTTGAAACAAATTTTGCATTAAAAGTCTGTATTATAATGTTTTAAAGATAAAAGTTTGTATTTATTTTTTAATTATTATTATTTATCTTTAAGCAAATATATTTATTTATTAAAATTTTGGTTAAGCAACCGAATATGTTCTAAAATATACTGTTTATTTTAATAAATTAACTTTGATTAAGAATATATTATTTGACAACACGACGAATAATAATAATCAATTAAAAATAATAAAATATAATTTTGACAAAAATAAAAATGAGTAGAAAATTATGAACTTATTTCAATACTTCTTTTTTAAATATAAGTGGATTTTAAATTATAAAAACAACACATGATTTCAGTAATCCTATAATTTTGAATTCACTAAAATATATAAATCAATAAGCCCTTCTAAATCGTAAATAATATATATTTTTTTTTATACTGTTTTGTGAGCCACATATGGGGATCCCACTCTCAGAGAAATCCGCACGTAGGCAGTGAGGGTGGGTCGAACACTTGATCCTAGGTGTCAAGCACAACACTAGGGTACCACTAGGCTATGACTATGAGTGCTGGTGCAATCGTAAATAATACTTTAGAACCGAAAAATGAATTTTGTTTGGCAAAAAAATAATAAAGTTATATGATCAGTTTATTTTCTTAAGATTTCAAAGTTTACCTTATGAACCTTCTGTACCGTCCAGAAGCTTTCTTTAGTTCTATTGACTCGTTTCACCTGAATCAGAACGCCGGCTAGTAACGGCGGAGAATGTTGGGTAGTCGAGTCCGTCAGAGAGTTCCGGTGAAACACCAAATTGCTATTATCTCACTACTTTGAAGTTGTAGGGACGACTCTGCGAGAAGGACCTCGAGTCCACTGGTATGAAGAAGTCGCACATGGAACTCGATCTCGATTCGTTCCTCGTATCTGACTCGGACTCCGAATCCGATTTGGATTCTTCCTCCGTTCCCCACCGTACAGTTGACGAAATTCTCAACGCTTCCAGTTCTTCCTCTGCGTCTTCTTCTCCTCCATCTTCTCCATCGTTAATTAGAGACCAAGTTAACCGGCGGAAACAAAATGATCCAACTAGCCGCTTATCAGAAGCCCTTTCAAACGTTGCGGTGAGACCTGAGTCCGTTGAATCTGTAATATATCGCGGATTTCCTCGCCTAGGCGATTCGACACGGCGAAATTCGGCATCGACTTCCTCTTCTTTGAGACAGTTGCCTTTGCCGTCGCTATTCGCAGGAGTGCGGTCGAATGTGAAGCCCGGCGCGGCGCTTGCGGCGGCTTTGGCTGCTTCCAGATTGGCTCCTACACCACACGCTGCCATCATCAAGTCAAGGAGAGCTAGCAGTGCGAGTAGCCAGGTGCTGCAGCAGGAAGCCGTTTCGAATCAAGACGAAGAAGATCAGGAAGCTTTTTCCTCAAATGGTGATTCTGTTGAAGTTGCTGCTGAATCCGTTTCTGTGGATGATTTTCTTTCTCTTGGTGGAGAATCTCGTCTGGATGATGAAGATAATGGAGTTACACTTGCAAGTCAAGAAAAAAAAGCAATAGAAGTCCAAGTTAGTGATGTTACCGAGACATTAGCTGATACCCATGATTATGAGGCAGACCCAAAGCCCGACTTAGTCACTGCCTCCTGTGGTTTTGATGTTCATCAAGGAGACTTAACTGCCGAACAAGAGGCGACGTTAACAATGGAAGCCAGAAATGCTTCTTTGGATAGCGTCAAAGATGACACAATGTTTGTCTCTTCTTTGGTTGAGGCTTCAGAATCTGAACATTTGAATAATTCGGATGGGAAGTGCTTTCCTTATTCTCATTCAGATGATGCTAAGTTAAGCAATGATGAAGACTCAAGTGGAGATGTTAAAAGTGATAAATCAGATATAATAATACCGGATTCTAAAGAAGAGGAAGGTGATGCTATAATTCCTGACGATGGAAGCTCGATGTCTGGCATTTCGGAGCTTGCAGAAGAGAGGATTGGGGAGTTGGAAAGAGAAAGGATGAGTAAAAGAGAGAAACTGAAATCACGATCTTTTAGGAAGCAGCTTGTCTTGGCTGAAGAGTTTGAGAAGAAACAGGCATATACTGGATTGAATTGGGAGGAAGGGGCTGCTGCTCAGCCAATGAGACTTGAGGGTGTTAAGATCGGTTCCACCAATCTAGGATACTTTGATGTTGAAGCTGACAATATCATCAGCAGAACCATTTCATCGCAGGCATTTAAGCGAGACCATGGTTCTCCTCAGGTTTTGGCTGTTCATTTGAATTTTATTGCAGTGGGTACGTCCAAAGGGATCATCGTCGTTGTACCAAGTAAATATTCTTCTGATACTGCAGATCAAATGGAATCTAAGGTTGTCTTTTACATCATTACTTATGTCCATACTAAGCTATTTGTACAAGAGAAATTTATTATAACCTGAGTAGACATGCTCTAATTGTTAAAATTTATGTTACAAAATTTTAGATGATTTGGCTTGGTTTACAAGGAGAAAGGTCCCAGTCCCCGGTTACCTCACTTTGTTTCAATCAGCTAGGGAGCCTCCTTCTAGCAGGTTATGGTGATGGACATGTTACAGTGTGGGACATGCAGAGAACGTCGATAGCAAAAGTGATAACTGAACATTCTGCACCAGTAGTACATGCCTTTTTTCTAGGCCGGGATTCTCAGGGTTCTCGCCAATTTAAAGCTATTACCAGTGACAATAAGGGTGTTGTTTTCAAACATACATTCTCTTGGACTATGCTGTTAAATATGTACTCAGTAAAGACGCAGGTAAATTTTTTTTAGTATTTTGTTAACTCATATTTGCTTGTGAATTTGCATCTGTTTTCTACGGGCGTGACTTTTTCAGCCTCACTGACTTCGAAAACTGGGGTGTGTGCCTTACTTTCCTTGCATCAGTGTCTTCTTGATGGACAAAAAAATGGAATGGTCCTCTCAGCATCACCTCTGCCTGATGAAATTCGTGGAAGCTCCTTGGTATCCTCTAAGGGGGGTAACACTGCAGTTCCATCCAGCAGTATAACTAGCATGATGGGAGGTGTTGTTGGGGTGGATTCGAGTTGGAAGCTCTTTAATGAGGATTCATCTTCGATGGAAGAAGGTGTTGTCGTATTTGTGACCTATCAAACTGTACTTGTGGTAAAGATTCCAGATATTTGTTCATATTCATTTTACCAGTTCTTGCTTCTGGAAATGATCCTCTTCTGTATTATTCAGGTAAAGCTCATTCCAACTTTGGAGGTGTATGCGCAACTTCCTAGGCCAGAAGGAGTTCGGGAAGGTTCCTTGCCATACACTGCTTGGAAATGCTCAATGGGTAATCATGATTCTTCTCCCTGTAAAAATGTGTACTTTGTTCGTACTGTTTTACTTAACCTTTTTAAGTAAAATTTGTGCAGAAAATTCTTCCAAGGAAACAGAAGATAGGGTTTCTTTTCTTGCCATTGCCTGGGATCGCAGAGTTCAGGTTGCCAAGTTGGTAAAATCAGACCTTAAGGAATATGCCAAATGGTCCCTTGACAGTGCATCTGTAGGTGTGGTTTGGTTGGATGACCAGGTGTGTATACGAATTTAAATATATTTCTAAGCAAATGCATATTCATGAGTTCTCTTCTAATACTGCATATTCAGTTGCTGGTGATTCCAACTGTGACGGGCCATTTGTATCTGTTCACAAGAGATGGTGTGGTAATTCATCAGACAAACTTTTCTGTGGGTGGTTCTTCAGGGAATGGCCTGATTTCCTATCATACATTCTTTACAAATGTCTTTGGAAATCCTGAGAAAGCTTATCACAACTTTGTGGATGTCAGAGGGGCTTCAGTATACATTCTTGGGACTGAGAATCTTGTTATCTCCAGACTTTTGCCATGGAAGGAGCGGGTTGATGTTTTAAGAAGAGGAGGTGACTGGATGGGTGCATTTAACATGGCAATGTCACTTTTTAATGGGAAAGCTCATGGGGTTGTTGACCTCCCCAAAACTGTAGACGCCATAAGGGAAGCCATAGCACCGAGTTTAGCAGAGTTGCTACTTTCCTACGTGGATGAAGTATTTTCTTATATCTCAATAGCAATTTCCAGTCAGATTCAGATTGAAAAAAATGGGGTAACTCATGAGCCAAGCAGTGGAACCAATAATGTAAATTTAGAGGTAGAAGAACAATACAATCGTGTAGGTGGTGTTGCCGTTGAATTCTGTGTTCATATTAACAGGATGGACTTGCTCTTCGATGAGATATTTTCCAGATTTGTGGCAGTACAACAAAGAGGTATATATATGTCAGATCTCTATGTATATCCATCAACTTCCTTATTTGGTACTAAAATTTATCAAGGAACGGTAATCAGTATCTTTCCAACTATATATTTTTTCAAAGGTGTTTACTACGCTAGGATGCGACTATCCTTATAGGTGGTTGTCTGGTTCTGCATGTTTCTTCTTTTAAGTCCCTAAAGAGCTTTGGACTACCCATTTTGGAGTCCCTTATGTTGGTATCTCCTTTGGGGTTTCTTGTGCATGCCATTTTTCATACTACATACATACTGAGTGTCTGCATGTGTTTTTTTCCAATACTTTGTAGTTTTAGTTCTTCCTTTAGAGTAATTGTATAGTATGCGAAATCAAACAGCAAAGTACTTTTTCAGATTGCTAGACTGCAATGCTAATTGTTATATTTTGATCTTTAGGTTATCTTATCTGGTGAGATATCTTATTAGGGGATAATAGTGGAGCATACAGGTGCTTTGGAATCTGATGTCCTTGTTGTGCATAGTTTGATCGCTTGATGACTATTAATTCCCTCGTTTCTGACATTATAGTTTATCCTTATTCTTTACGGCAACTACTTTTGGTTTGTCTAGATACCTTTTTGGAGCTTTTGGAGCCGTATATACTGAAGGATATGCTTGGATCTCTTCCTCCAGAGGTACCTTTCGCGAAATTTATGGTATTTCCTCAAGAGCTTCGTGGACCGTTGTATTTACATAATGAATTTTATGTTTTGTCCCAGATTATGCAAGCGCTGGTAGAACATTATAGTAGGAAAGGATGGCTACAAAGGATTGAGCAGTGTGTTCTTCACATGGATATCTCTTCCTTAGATTTCAATCAGGTCATGTTTTGCCGACGATTTCACATGCCCCTTTGGTCTTTTTCTTCAATAAATTGATGTGTCGATGTTGTGTTATGGTTGAATATTGACATTTTCTCTTTCTCACTTAGGTTGTCAGGATTTGCCGTGAGCATGGGCTTTATGGGGCCTTGCTCTATCTTTTCAACAAAGGGTTGGATGATTTCAGGTCACCTCTGGAGGAGCTCTTGATTGTCATGCAGAACAGTGAGAGACAAAGGGCTACAGCCATTGGGTATGTTATATAAGTCGTTGCTCTTTGTTCTAGCTAATAAAATTGAACTCTAAGAGTACCCTCAGTCCTCAGTTGTTTCAGTTATGGACGAGAGGAAAACCTAGACTTTAAAAGTTCTCTTTTCATTTAACTTGAAATTAATCCTAGAACGCACCTATGCACATAACAAACTGCAATACTAATGTTGTCTAACAAAGGTATAATTTTTTGTATGATGCAATATAATTTTCTATCTAAACAAAGTTATAGTTTGCAGCCGCATAAGTGACGAGATGTTTTAACTCTGTTTCTTTTTCAGGTACCGGATGCTTGTTTATCTAAAGTATTGCTTTCTTGGTTTGGCTTTTCCACCAGGTAGGATTTTACTATAGTTTCACTGCATGTTGTGATGTGCATTCGATCTCCTCTCACGATCTTGATCTTAGTTTGAATTTTATTTGCAGGACATGGAACCCTGATTCCTACACGCTTACCATCTCTTAGGACAGAGCTTATTCAGTTTCTACTGGAAAAATCAAATGCCCGTGATTCTAGTACATGTGTAACATCTCCATGGATTTACTTGAACCTCTATCATCTGCTAGAGATGGATACTGAAGCCACTTTAGATGTCCTAAGATATGCATTTGTAGAAAATAAAATGGTGAACCATGAGGGTCTGATGGATTCCGGTGAACTAAGTTTAGAGTCCAAGACTGACGGCAGTTTACCTGAAGTTATATGTGACCATATACTGATCCAGAATCTGATAGACGCTCTAGTTGATGTTCTAGATGGGGGCTTAAGGAAGGCTGCTGAATCTGGCGATCCAAATGGTTCAAAATCAGGTAAAAAGTGGCCTTCCAAGGAGGATACAAGTCATCTATTTGAGTTTGTTGCATATTACGCAGCACGTGGTAGAGTTAGTATTCCTAAGAGCGTATTGGCACAGATCTTAGACTACTTAACATCAGATCCCTTTCTTCCGACCTATAACTTGTCGCCGAAAATGAGAGAGAACCAATTACTAAACCTTCTGAAAGCTGTACCGACAACTGATTGGGATGTAACATATGTTTCTCAGCTTTGTGAGGATGCACATTTTTATCAGGTATCCTCTTGGTAGGCATTCTCTAAAGAGTACTTTCAGTTCTCACTTTTGGATTTTCTCCTTGATCTCTGTTTATGGTTTCCAATTTCCAGGTTTGTGGCTATATACATACTATCGGTGGACTATACGTAGCTGCTTTAGATAGCTACATGAAAGAGACAGATGAACCCATACATTCGTTTTGCTATGTGAACAAGATGCTGTCACAGTTGAGTGGAGATGAATTCACTGCTTTTCAATCTGCAATAATTTCTAGGATTCCCGAGCTCCTTGAATTGAGCAGGTAACTTTTTAGGTGGATTTTATTCTTTCTCCATTGATTAGGTCTAGTGGACTCTGATAATATTGAATGTCCGGCATTTTGCAGAGAGGGAACATTCTTCATGATCGCTGATAACTTGAAAGACAACATTACACGCATTCAAGAGCAGCTCCATCTTCATCCAAGAAGCTTGTTCCTTTATCTCAAGACTGTCATTGAGGTTCACTTGTCTGGGAGTCTTGATTTTTCACGGCTAAGAAAACATGAAGCTGTTGATAGTTCAGGTGAAAACAGTAGCAGGAATATGCCCAAAGAGGTTGAGTTTTATCTGGACGGACTTGACGGCTTTCCCAAATTCATCCAAGATAATCCAGTCAATGTGACTGATGACATGATTGAGCTTTACTTGGAGGTAAAGCACTTCTGAAACCTTGTTTTAATGAATATCTCTCTGCGGTCTTGATTTTTCTTAGTTTTTTAGTCAAAAGCATTCCTTTGCCCTTCCATATCAAAAATGGTAGTTGTCTAATAGATATAGTTTCTCTTGGAAGTCTGGCGCGGGAAACAATTTTTTGGCTTTTTGACATGTCACTACAGAAGCCGAGACAGCTTTGGTCCGCAACAGATCTTGCAATGTTATAGCGCTTTCAACTCTTTTTCAGAATTTGCAAGATTGGAACCCCTATGCTTTATATATGTTTGGTTTATTTTTTCTGGGAATGTTATATGTTTGCCAGCTCGGCTTGTTCTTAATTACCTCTTTTTCCTTTTTACTGTGTCCTGGGGAATTATTTGAGCATCACGGTATCGTTTCAGTGCTGATGATTCTCTGTATATTCTTACAGCTATTATGCAAGTATGAGCCGAAGTCAGTCTTGAGATTTCTGGAAACCTTTGACAGCTATAGGGTGGAACACTGTCTACGCCTGTGCCAGGAATATGGAATTGCAGATGCAGCAGCATTTCTCTTGGAGCGGGTGGGTGATGCAGCAAGTGCTCTGACGCTTACACTCTGTGGACTCGATGAAAAATTTGTTGAGCTTGAAAATGCAGTGAAATGCCTAATTTCAGAATTGAAATTGGGAGCAAATGAAAGAGCCAGCTTGGAACAATTCAGTAGTGCTCTAGAGTTGAAGGAGGTCCGCACGTTTCTTTACGTTAGGAATTGTGCTCTTGCCCTCTCTCTCTCTCTCTCTCATGCTGTTTATGATCCTTCAG
Organism: Biscutella laevigata subsp. laevigata; assembly: GCA_900406315.1. Taxonomy (NCBI): domain Eukaryota; kingdom Viridiplantae; phylum Streptophyta; class Magnoliopsida; order Brassicales; family Brassicaceae; genus Biscutella; species Biscutella laevigata. Next base: position 2,539 of record OVAU01003865.1, on the reverse strand, counting down.
GTAGATGACATACAAGGTGTTCTGCAAGCCTGCGTAGGATTGTGTCAACGCAACACTCCTCGTCTTAATCCGGAGGAGTCGGAGATTCTTTGGTTTCGCTTTCTTGACATGTAAGCCTGATCATACATCTAATCACTACTTATCAATTTCTTGTCGTGCCTATAATACACAAGTCATATGCAATCCAAATAATGTTGAAGTTATCAGGCCTAAGTGCTCCTATCCATTGAGTAAGGCATATGTTGTTCATAGTTTTTCTTCGTGCTCCATGTAGTTTTTGTGAACCTTTGATGGATTCATATCGGGAACCGAGGAACATCGATGAAGTACACAAAGATGCTTTAGGTATTAAATCATTGGAACTTCAAGCCAATGAATCAGACGTTGCAATTAGGTGGAGGATTCCAAGATCTGAAACGGCGGGTACACACATCCTAAGGAAGATCACATCTCAATTTATCAAAGAGATTGTTGAAGGAATGATAGGATATGTTCGTCTTCCAACAGTCATGTCAAAGCTCCTCTCTGACAATGGTACTCAAGAGTTTGGTGATTTTAAACTTACAATCTTGGGAATGCTTGGAACATATGGCTTTGAACGGAGAATACTGGTATATAGCTGTATCTCTCTAATCATTTAGTCCTGTGAAAGTCGATTGGCTGATCTCTCTTCAATTGGCTGATCTCTCTTCAACTGTTTCAAAACTTTTTTTCTTACCGGCGACAGGATACAGCAAAGTCCTTAATCGAAGATGATACATTCTACACCATGAGCTTACTCAAGAAAGGTGCTTCTCACGGATATGCACCCAGAAGTTTGCTGTGTTGTATATGCAATTGCCCTCTCACCAAGACATTCTCTACTCTTCGTGTACGTGTTTTCAACTGTGGCCACGCAACACATGTTCAGTGTGAACCATCAGAGAATGAGACGTCGTCATCATCTTCATCATCAGGTTGTCCTGTTTGTATGACCAAGAAGACCACACAAAGTTCTTCTAAAGGTAAATCGTTCTACCTAGATTATGGACTGGTAAGCACAGTTTTGTCAACCACCGGGACATCACAACGAACTTCGCCTTACTCGCACGAGAATGATATGACCGACCATTCTTATAGCCAGCAATCACGGGTAAGCTTTCTATAATAAACTAATTATACTCCATAACTCAACTCACTGTAATAAACCAAAAGCTTGCACTGTTGAATGCTGCAGTTTGAAATCCTAACCAACCTACAAAAAGATCAGAGATTGCCTCGATTACGGCTTGCACCTCCAGCAGTGTACCACGAAAAAGTGAGCAGGGTTTCGGGATTTACAGCCGGAGAGAGTAGCGGTAAGGACAAGAAACATGTAAAATCATCCCAGAGTAAGAAAATGAAAGCAAAAGGATCAAGTTTTCTGCCAAAACTTGGTAAGTCTTTTTCGTTTATAGACCAAGAGTTGGTAAGTTGGATCATGATTAGGTACCTAACACAATCCTTAATGTTATGACGTACTGAAGCTCTAGGAAAAGAGAAGATGATGAATAGAAGATAAGGAAGCTCCAGAGTTTGATATCTTAAACCGGCGTGGTGACAACTTTTTTTTCTTTTTTTTGTAGTTAAGCAAAATTAGTGAATAGTAAGTAATGTATTATTGAAACTCAACCTTGCCGAAAATAAAAAGAGAGAGAGATGCATATAGTTCCAAATGTGAGATCAAAAAAAAAAAAAAAAAAAAAAAAAGAGGAGTACAGTATTTGCACTACAAAATCATCATTGTTTTCTCTCGTTTCATAGGATAAGCAATCTAATATTTTTGAAAAGATAAGACGATTTATTTATTTTTAAAACTTTTGAATCAAAACCTAAACTAAGCCAAATTAAAATTAAACTATTGAAATATACTGAATTTACCGGTATTATCTTAATGAAATAAACTGAAATTATATGGATAGGATGAAATATTCGAAATTAACTCGTTATATTATTTTATATTTTATATATCAAGAATCTTGTTTATTGTTAAATATTATCTCTATTCTAAATTGTAGAATTTTCTAGGATTTTTATTTTGTCTCAAATTATAAGATTTGTTGGTGTATCAAAACAAAATTTTAATATTCTCTCTTAATATTGAGTTGACTAACCAATTAAACAATTTTTTATAGTTATTATTAATTATTAGTTAATGATTATTTTATATAATAAAAAAATTTCTTAATAAGTGTGCAATCTAGAAAAAGATCTCTCTATCTGTTTCACCTTTAGAATCGTATCGTAACTATAACTAGAATTGAGTCTGCACCATGTGCGGATATTTATTTTGAAATTAATACTAACATATTGTCAAAAACTATTAATGTTAACATAGTGTTTGAAATTAATATGAATATATTAAATNATAATTGATATTAGTTTAAAAATGAAAAGTTTTAGTTTGGATTTATAAACTTAATTTGTGGGATTGAGAGAAATTTGATTAAAATATTGTAAAATTAAAATATAAATTATATTTTTTTAATTTAATTTAAAATCATAGTAAATATATAAATTT
>OVAU01003864.1:0-10651 GCA_900406315.1 Biscutella laevigata subsp. laevigata | reverse complement strand
TGGAATAGGTGGATCTGGTTCACGGTGAAGTAACGAAGAAGCTGGTGGTGTAATTGGGAGTTGGGCTTGAATGGAATTAATTGGTTCATGGGCCTGAGTGGGATGAATTGGTTCATGGGCCTGAGTGGAATTAAGTTGGTCATGGGCCACGATTTGGGGTAGTGTTTGGTTTAGGGAATTGCTTAGTGGACTTATAGATGGGTCTGGAGAGTTTGATGGGCCTAAGGGATGGATTGGAGAAACAGGCCCTTGACGTAGATCTTCTTCTTCACCCGATAAGTGAGCTAGAGGAGTTGTCATTGGAGGAGATGGAATGTGCGGAGGCAGACTGATAGTGATCGGCGGCGGCGGATCAACAGTATTTGGTGGCAGCTGAGACAGTGCCAAGACATGCAGTGATGACTGAGGCAGCAACGGCGAGGCTCGGATCAGGTGAGGACTCGAGCGCGAGATCCCTGGTTCCAGACGAGTGTTGAGTGGCACAACAGTTATAGTTGGCGAGAGTGTTTTGGATTCAGGTATTTGTGGAGAAGGTGTGGGAAATTTGGGTTGAAAGGGGAAATCTATTATGTTATATACTGTTATTTGTCAGTTAGCTTCTGCATTTCCGTTAGTTACTTGCTCCACAAGTCTTCTTGTTTTTGTTACTTACCGTTAACTCTCCTTCTTCCTCTCTATAAGTACTATGTATTATCCTCTGTTATTGGTTAATGAGAATTCTACTTTAATTCTATTATGGTATCAGAGCACTGATGCTCAATTCTCATTTTTTTTCTCAAGATTTCTTCCGCTTCTTCCTCTAAATCTCTCCACCATTTTTTTTTTCTGCGATTTCTTCTTCGTCTGCTGTTCTTCGTCGATCCTCTTCCATGGCGAGACGAGTCACCAAACTTAGGAGCCGCACTATCGGTCATCGTCCTTCATCTCGAGAATCAGCTGAAGTTCTTCTCATCGCCAATCAGCGAGGACCTGTTTTCATTGAAGAACCAATTGACAGTAATCCGAAATCGACGATGACTCCTTCTCCGGCGATCATTCCTTCTCCGGCACCCTACGGCTTTGATTCAATCGATAGCCAACACAATCCCTTCCATCTCCACTCCGGCGACTACCCGAGTATGTCGATCGTTTCCGAGACTCTCACCGGCGAGAATTACAATTCTTGGATCATTACCATGAGAACTAGTCTTGAAACCAAGAACAAATTTGGTTTTGTCGATGGTTCTCTACCTCGTCCAATTGAATCTGATCCGATTTACAAGATATGGTGTCGTTGCAATAGTATGGTAAAAGCCTGGATTCTCAATGTAGTCTCGAAATCGATCTATGCTAGTATCTTGTATTTTCAAGACGCAACGGGTATATGGGATGATCTTCATCGTTGTTTCCACAAAAGCAATCTTCCACAGGTCTACAATTTAGAACAAGAAATTAGTAGCCTTCATCAAGGAAGTTTGACATTATCTGAATACTATACCAAGAAGATTACCCTCTGTGAACAGCTCGCTTGCACAAAGAATCTAATGGAGAATGGTGGTTGTCGTTGCTCACAGGTTATGAGGCTTCTTGATGATCTTGAAACCACTCGGATCACACAATTTTTTATGGGTCTTAATGACGATTTTGCTAATATCTGTGGTCAAATCTTGAACATCAAACCTCGACCGAGCTTGTCGAAAATGTATAACCTGTTGGAGTCTGATGAATCTCAGAGACAACGTGTGATCTCCAATCCAAACCCCTATGCTTTCCAGTTCAAGGCTCAACCCAAACAAGTCACCAAGCAACATATCCTTCCTGATAATGGTCAAAAATCCCGTCACATTTTTTCTCACTGTGGTCTGATGGGCCACTTGGTTGATTCTTTCCACCAGGCTGGAAACCTAAGAGACAGAGACAGACCCAACCTCAACGTTTTTCTACACCAGTCTCTACTAATCTAGTTGTCACTGAGAATTCTTTGCCTATTGGTCCTACATATGATGTTGCCTTATCCAAAGATCAGATCTAACACATTGTGGCATATCTCAGCTCAAAACTCCATCCTCAGCCAACTTCTCTGACTGATGCTTCTCAAGAACAAGCTGGTCCAAGCTCAAAGCCTGCTGGTCCTAGTTCCAAACCAACTGTCTGTAACATCTCGGGTAACTTCTTTCCATCTATCTTCTGCTCTCTGTCTCAAGAAAGCAACTTCTATTCTTTATCTATGTCTGACAAAGTTTCGAATATGAATCACTGGATAATAGACTCAGGAGCCACTCATCATGTGTCATTTGATCGTTCCCTTTTTCATAAGTTCTCTCCTTTATCTGACATTGATGTGAATCTTCCAACCGAAATATCTGTTAGAATTGTAGGAATGGGTTCAATTAAGATAAATGACATGTTGACTTTGTATAATGTTCTGTTCATTCCTCAATTTAAGTTCCATATATTAAGTGTTATTGCTTTAACCTCTCAGAACAATTGTAAAGTCTTGTTCAATTCTTCTGATTGTATGATCCAGGAGCTTACAAAGGAGTCGACGATTGGGAAGGGTAATGTTGTCTCCAATCTATACATTCTGGACACTTCTCACAGTCAACCTTCTGCTATCAATGTCTGCGCCATCACAGCTATGGATTTTGAGATTTGGCACCAAAGATTGGGACATCCTTCTCACTTGAAGCTAGTCTCTAATGTTTTGTCTTTTTCTTTTCCAAGGAATAAAGTCCATGATAAGAGTCATTGTAGAGTCTGTCATTTGGCCAAACAAAAACGATTGCCTTTTGTTTCTCGCAACAACATAAGTAATAAAGCATTTGAGTTGATTCATATTGACACTTGGGGCCCTTTTGCAGAGACATCACATGATGGTTACAAATTTTTCTTAACCATTGTCGACGATTTTCTCGAGCCACTTGGGTCTATCTTCTCAAGAACAAATCAGAGGCTCTGACTGTTATACCTGCTTTTGTTTCTATGGTTGAGACTCAGTTTGAAACCTCAGTAAAAGGAGTCCGTTTAGACAATGCCCCAGAATTCAATTTTTCAGAATTCTATTCAACCAAAGGAATCATAGCTTATCACTCCTGCCCTGAAACTCCACAACAGAACTCGGTTGTTGAGAGAAAACATCAATACTTGCTGAATGTGGCACGTTCTTTAATGTTTCAATCTCAAGTTCCTCTAGCTTATTGGACTAACTACATCATGACTGCTACTTTCATCATTAATCGGATCCCAACCAAGAAGGTGGATAATCAATCTCCTTATGCTCTTCTGATGAACAAAACTCCTTACTACAAAGCCTTGAGAACTTTTGGTTGTTTAGCCTACGCTTCCACTTCTCTGAAACAACGCCATAAATTTGATCCTCGAGCCAAGGCTTGCATCTTTCTTGGCTATCCGATTGGCGTTAAAGGTTACAAGTTGCTTGACATTGAAACTCACAAGATTTTTGTTTCTTGGAACGTTGTCTTCCATGAAACTCTATTCCCATTTGCAAATAATTCCCATTTGGAACAACTCGAGGTCTTCTTTCCTCACAAAGCTCAAGCCCCTTCTTCGGAATCTGCCCATCCCAAAGAGTATATGCTTACCCTCCTACTGCTCCAACTGATCAGGTCATTCAAACCTCATCTGAGCATACCTCTGATGTTTCTCCTCAGCCTCGTCGACACAAACAACCTGCTTATCTTGAAGATTATTTTTGTTCTAATGTCGACTCAAAGGCATCTTATCCCATTTGCAACTTCATATCTTATGACAAACTCTCGGATACCTACAAGACATATATAATGGCCATCTCTAAAGAGTTTGAACCTTTATGTTTTACTGATGCTAAGAAACATAAGGCATGGAATGAGGCTATGCAAGAAGAGATAGACGCCCTTGAGAATTCTCAAACATGGACCATTGTATCTTTGCCCCCTGGAAAACACGTAGTTGGTTGCAAATGGGTGTATAAGCTTAAGTATTTTGCAGATGGTCTCCTTGAACGTCTGAAAGCTCGTTTAGTAGCAAAAAGCTACACTCAGCTAGAAGGCTTAGATTTCGTCGATACTTATGCTCCTGTGGCAAAGCTAACTTCTGTAAAAACTCTGCTTTGTGTTGCTGCAGCACTTGGCTAGAGGATACAAACACTCTGGTGAACTTCCTCCCAATGCAGTTTGCAAGCTTGAAAAGTCACTTTATGGCCTCAAGCAAACTTCTAAGCAATGGTACTTGAAGTTTGCAGAGTCTCTTCTCGACCTTGGTTTCTCGAAAAAGACATTTGATTACACATTATTCACAAAGACCTATGAATCTACAATTCTGGTTGTTCTCGTCTATGTGGATGACATAATCATAGCATCTAACAATGATTCAGATGTAGCTCTCTTAAAACAGCAACTTCAGACACATTTTCAACTTCGAGACTTGGGGCCCCTGAAATACTTCCTTGGTTTGGAAATAGTCAGATCGTCTTCAGGTATATCTGTTTGCCAACGTAAATATGCCCTTGATTTGATTGACTCTGCAGGACTCATGGCGTGCAAACCTTCCTCTATTCCAATGGACCCTAACACAAAGATGACAAAGGACGATGGTGATCTCATTCCGGATCCTGAATCCTACAGACGCATCATTGGCAAGCTGATCTACCTCACCAATACTCGACCGGATATGGCTTTTGCCGTGCAGAAACTTGCACAATATGCTTCCGCTCCTTGCGTTCCTCATCTCAAAGCTGCTCACAAGCTCCTTCAATACCTCAAAGAAACCATTGGACAAGGCCTCTTCTATTCTGCTTCCTCTTCTTTGGAGCATCGTGCGTTTGCAGGCGCCGACTGGGGTGCTTGTTTAGACACCCGCCGTTCTGTTTCTGGCTACTGTATTTTCCTCGGAGACTCTCTCATCTCATGGAAATCGAAGAAACATAAGATGGTGTCACACTCTTCTGCAGAAGCTGATTACAGAAGCTTGTCGTTTGCTGTTAAGGAAATTATGTGGCTGCACCATTTATTGGAGGATCTTCACATCGACATCTCGTCTCCCACAACCTTATACTATGACAACATGGCAGCAATTCACATTGGGATCAATCCAGTTTTCCACGAGAGGAAAAAGCACATCGAATCTGATTGTCAGGCAGTTCGCGAGAAGGTTGAAGATGACTGCTTGAAACTCCTTCACGTTCGAACGACTGTCAAGTAGCAGACCTGCTTACAAAACCATATTATCCGGCTCAATTCCGCAATCTCTTGGGCAAGCTGGGAGTTTCGAACATCTTCACTCCAGCTTGAAGAGACGTATTATGTTATATACTGTTATTTGTCGGTTAGCTTCTGCATTTCCGTTAGTTACTTGCTCCGCAAGTCTTCTTGTTTCTGTTACTTACCGTTAACTCTCCTTCTTCCTCTCTATAAGTACTATGTATCTTCCTCTGTTATTGGTTAATGAGAATTCCACTTTAGTTCTATTAAAATCAAGCTCTTTGAATTGCACATGGCGGGATGTGTAAATCCGTCCGGTTTGAGTTCTAGGCAAAGGTATGCAGTTTGAGTGAGTAAGTAATCAAGGAAGACACACTTGACTGATCTATTCTCCAATTTGTTCGTTGTGTAGGGGCGAAGCCACGGGTAGCAGACACACCCGAAAATTCTCAAACGTGTGTAGTTTGGTGAAGCCTGAAAAAGACGATGGTATGAGGAATCGTTATCCAGCACTTGAGTGGGTAGTCAATTGATCAGGTAAACAACTGCTACGATGATACAGCTTAATTCAGCTGAGTGACGTGGCAGCTAGCTGACGTGGAGGTTGTTAGGCAGTTAAGTCGTTAGACTGTTGTAACTAGCAAAGAAACAGAGCAATTTCATTTCTTGTATTCAGTATAAGTGTAAATGTTTTACAAGAAATGAAATACGAATGATTTTTGCATCTATCTCTCTTCTATTTCTCATCTCTCAACTCTCTGGGTTGCATCCTCCATTGTTGGAGCTTCGACTTGAGCAAGTGAGTAGGGAATTGGCGTTTAATTGAACGTGAGTTCCGGTTACATGTGTGAGATTCTACTAACACATAACTGTGTTGTATCAAAGGTATCAGAGCGCTGTTTCTTTCTCGGAGCAATGGTAGAAACGCGAGCACAAGCAAACCAGAAGGAGGCGAATTCTCGTACGAGCGAGGATGTGTTGGAGTCTCGATTTCTGGCGATCGAAGAAAGGATCAAGGAATCCGTCAAACAGACAGTGATAAAACTCAATGAATCAATCAAACATACGGTGTATGGGATGCTGGATGCCTTCAGAGAATCACAGCAACATGTTATGGATCGACGAGCTTCGTTGTTACCGAATCCACCAGCGTATGGTGGAGAGACGTCGGGAAGAGCTCAACCAGAAAGACCAGCTCAGGCACAAGCCTATGGTGGTTTTACCAGGTTAGGAAATATTGAGTTTCCACGGTTTGAAGGTGAAGGATTTAGAATCTGGATAGTTCAGACCGAAGATTTCTTTTCTCTGGATTATACACCGCCTGAATTGAAAGTGAAGGTTGCTTCGATCCATATGTTTGGAGAAGCTGTTGTGTTTCACTTGTCGTTGGTACAAGGACTAGAAGGAGCACATATTATGAATGATTGGGTGATGTATAAGGCCTTGTTGAAGGACCGTTTTGTGGATGTAGCGGATGATCCGATTGCAGAACTAAAGAAACTGCAAGAAGATGCAGGAATAGTGGAATATAACAAGAAGTTTGAGTTGATTAAGACCAGAATCAACTTACCTGAGGATTACCTGGTCAGTGCATATTTGGCTGGTCTAAGACTCAGATACTCAGATGCATGTGAGGATTACCTTGTGTGCGACGTTGCTTTGAGTTGGGTCGATTGTATGAGATGGCTCACCCGAAGAAAGTCACGGTGGTAACTAAAGATTGGTCAGAAGGACCAAAATGGAACAAGCCTGACAAAGGTAAAGGGGTGGATACTTTTGGTGACAGGAAGTTCTTGTCGAATGCAGAAAAGAGCGAAAGAAGAGCTAAGGGTCTGTGCTACTATTGTGATGAGAAGTTTACTCCGGAACATTTCCAAGTTCACAAAAAAAACAGTTGTTTTTTATTGATGGGAAGGTCATGGAAATGGAAGAGGAAGATGAGGATGAAGAGCTAGATCGAGCTGATCCTCATATCTCAGTCAATGCAGTTGTTGGGGTGTCAGATTACAATACCATGAGAGTCAAGGGACAATGGGGTAAGAGATCTCTATTCATTCTTATTGATTCTGGCTCTACTCGTAACTTCATAGATGAGGAAGTAGCTAAGATGTTAGGGTGTAAGATTTCTCCTGTTGGAATGACTAAGGTTTATGTGGCTGATGGTAGAAAGTTACAAGTTCTAGGGACTATTGAACAATTTGAATGGTATTTCCAAAACCATAAGTTCAGGGTAGATGTGATGATCATTCCCTTAGGAGGATGTCACATGGTTTTGGGAATTCAATGGTTGGAGCATTTGGGCTCCACTACTTGGGATTTCAAGAAACTGAAGATGAAGTTTGTATAGGATAAGAACAAAGTGTTGTTGAATGGCTTACAGTTAGGGTCTGTGAGAGAGGTAAAGGCTCTAAGGGTCAATCAGTAAGTGGAGACTCACTCTCAGATTTAAATGTTGTATGTTATTGAAAGAGACAAGGAAGTGTAGGGCCAAGATTGAGAACTGGTAATGCAGAGAAAAAGGAAGAAGAACCTGCAATTTTACAGTTGCTGAATCAATTTGAAGATGTGTTTGCTGAACCAAGGGAGTTACCTCCATTTCGACAGAATCATAACCACAAGATTCCATTGGTGGAAGGAGCTAATCCTGTGAATTTAAGACCTTATAGGTATGCTCTGCAACAAAGACTGAGATTGAAAAGATGGTGGAATCTATGTTAAAGGAAGGTACTATTCAGAACAGTTCTAGTCCTTACGCATCTCCAGTTGTGTTGGTGAAGAAGAAGGATGGTACGTGGAGACTGTGTGTGGATTACAGGGGTTTGAACAATAGTACAGTCAAAAACAGGTTTCCCATTCCACTGATAGAGGAGTTGATGGATGAACTTGGCGGGTCTAGTGTGTATTCGAAGATAGATCTGAGGGTCGGGTATCATCAAGTGAGGATGGAACTTGCAGATGTATACAAAACAGCCTTTAAAACCCACAATGAACACTATGAATGTTTGGTGATGCCCTTTGGGTTAACAAATGCACCAGCTACGTTTCAGGGACTGATGAATTCGGTGTTTAAGACGTTTCTGAGACAGTTCATTTTAGTGTTCTTCGATGACATTCTGGTTTATAGTCCATCTATGGAGGAGCATATTGAGCACTTACGAAGCACCTTTGAGCTGATGAGGAAGAATATCTTATATGGTAAGTTGAGCAAGTGTGATTTTGCAACGGAGAAGGTGGAATATCTGGGACATTATTTGTCTGCAGAAGGTGTAGCAACTGATCCAGAGAAGATTGTAGCAGTATCCAATTGGCCATTTCCTAAAACTCTGAAGCAGCTGAGAGGGTTTTTAGGACTAACTAACTACTACAGGAGATTTGTAAAGAACTTTGGATTAATAGCTCACCCTTTGACAACATTAACTAAGAAGGATGCTTTCAAATAGAATGAAGATGCAAAAAAGGCTTTTAGAGAGCTCAAGAGAGCAATGTGTGAAGCTCCGGTGTTAGCACTTCCAGTTTTCGATAAGCCATTTCTAGTAGAGACAGATGTAAGTGGTCAGGAAATAGGAGCAGTGCTAATGCAGGAAGGACACCCTGTGGCCTATATCAGCAGACATTTGAAGGGAAATCAGCTTTATTTGTCGATTTATGAGAAAGGGTTATTGGTTGTAGTATTTGCAGTCTAAAAATGGAGACATTACCTGCTGAATGACCACTTTATAATCAAAACTGATCAGAGAAGTCTCAAATATTTGTTGGAGCAGAGACTCAATACACCCATTCAACAGCAATGGTTGCCAAAGTTGCTGGAGTTCGACTATGAGATCCAGTACAAAATGGGGAAAGAGAATAAGGTGGTGGAGGGATCAGAAGTCTTACATATGGCAATGACTGTCTTAGAATGTGATATGTTAAAGGAAATTCAAGAAGGCTACAACAGTGATTTGAGGTGCAAGGGCATTATCGAAGCGTTGATAAAGAGGGCCGACTGCAAAAAACACTATACGTTTGTGCAGCAGGTCCTTAGGAGGAAACAAAAGATTGTGGTACCCAAGGTGGACAAATTGAGAACCACGATATTGGAGTGGCTTCATGGTTCAGGCAATGGGGGTCATTCAGGTAGAGATGCTATGGCTCAAAGAGTGTAAGGTTTGTTTTATTGGAAAGGCATGTTGAAGGATATAAATGCTTATATCAGGCAATGTGGAGTGTGCCAAAGATGCAAGTATGAGACAGAGGCTTCTCCAGGGTTAATCCATCCCTTTCCAATACCTGATGATATATGGAGTGACTTGGCTATGGATTTCATAGACGGATTGCCAAATTCTTTTGGTAGATCAGTGATTTTGGTGGTGGTGGACAAACTAAGTAAGGCTGCTCATTTCTGCGCATTAAGTCATCCGTATACTGCAATATCGGTGGCTCAAGTCTTCTTAGATACAGTGTATAAGCTCCATGGATGTACAAGGTCCATAACAAGTGATCGAGATGCAGTCTTTCTCAGTGATTTCTGGAAAAAATTGTTTTCATTGCAGGGGGTTGCACTTCAATTCTCGAGTGCTTACCACCCATAGAAGGATGGGCAATCAGAGGTGGTGAATAGATGCTTAGAGACGTATCTAAGGTGTATGTGTAGTGATCATCCACATGTGTGGAGCAAGTGGTTGCCATTAGCAAAGTTGTGGTACAATACATCGTTCCACACAGCTATACAGATGACTCCTTTTGAAGCAGTCTATGGACGAGCTCCACCTGTGCATCTTCCTTATTTGCCTGGTGAATCAAAGGTGGTTGAAGTAGCCAAAAGCTTACAGGGAGAGTATGCTTTTGATACTCAAGTTTCATCTGTTGAGAACTCAACACAAAATGCAACAAAATGCTGATCTCCATCGCACGAAAAGGGAGTTTGAAGTGGGAGATTTTGTATTTGTGAAGCTGCAGCCTTACATGCAACAGTCTGTGGTAACAAGGGGAAATCAAAAACTCTCCCTGAAGTACTATGGGCCTTTTAAAGTCATAGATCAATGTGGAAAGGTCGCATATAAGCTGGAGTTGCCTAAAGAATCGATAATTCATCCTGTCTTTCATGTGTCGAAGTTGAAAGAGGCAGTGGAAAACGTGTTAACATCAACACAACTACTTGTTAGACTCACTGATGTGCTCCTCAAGGAACCTGAGCGAATAATGGCTCGGAAGATGGTGCAGAGATAAGGCAAAGCAACGACTATGGTTCTTGTAAAATGGTCAAATGAAACTGAAGAAGAAGCAACTTGGGAACTGTTGTTCGAGTTGCAAAAGAGGTTTCCAGACTTTGAACCTTGAGGAGAAGTTTCTCTAAGGAGGGGAGATTTGATACAANTAGGCAGTTAAGTCGTTAGACTGTTGTAACTAGCAAAGAAACAGAGCAATTTCATTTCTTGTATTAAGTATAAGTGTAAACGTTTTACAAGAAATGAAATACGAATGATTTTTGCATC